>CM031240.1:708138616-708291192 GCA_018340775.1 Taxus wallichiana var. yunnanensis
CATGAACAAATAGGGCCAAAACACGGGTAGAATGGAAGTCAAACACTCTGTAACTCAGCTAAACCATGAGGGACGAAGCATATGAAAACAAGAAACACCTTCAAACATGAGTTATGCCCAAAAACAACACATATAACCAGCAAGACTTGAGCTATAGATCGATGCAAATGAGATTAAAACCCAAAGCATCAAGCAAAACAGCTTCTAAACAAAAAGGCCCAAAGGTTGATGTAGATGGGGTTGTGATCCACCGGGGGAGCTGTACAAACAATTGAGCTGCAATTGAGGTAGCACGGGATGAGCTCGAGAGAGGTCAAGCATGAAGGCATAGATGCAAAGGAAGATGGAGTCAATCCCTGAGTAAGGTGAGTTGAAAAATTACATGTAAAGATGCAAAACCGTTAAACCCCAAAACGAAGCAACGAACACCCAAAACAAAACCGAGGTATGAATCTTGAATCAGTGCAAGTAGAGCACGGTCAAAATAACCATTAGGACACACGTAATGAAATCTAAATATCATGCCGGAAGCCGGAAAACATGCACAAAAACACCGATGAGTGCATGGATCCGCAACATCCTCTCTGATACCATGAAAGAGGGTTTAAAACCTGTAAGAGAGGATCACAAGGATGATGTGCACATCAATAGATGTGAAAACAGAAGCGTGAAGAGAACTTGGGAGGAGCAAGCATCAACCGAATGTGCATGCAAAGATTTGAAAGATGGGCGTAACCTAGTTAAGCCATTAAACTCAAATCTATCTCATAGATCAAATGGGGTGTATATATAGAGGTACTTGAGTAACCCATAGTGTTGCAATCATGAAAACTTGAGTAGAGAGGGGAGTTACATTCCCAAAATATAAGTGTAACTCCCAATGACGCATATGATGCACCGACCCACCGATGCACCGACGTGCTAACGCATTGATGCGTAAGAGAATATCATAATGACCCCTAAATGACACGTGGACCTACGATCTCACATAAGTGAGATGACTCACCTAATGATGTGGAAAATAACACACACCAATAACCACTAAAAATGTCAACCCATGCTTTAGAAATAAAACATTTAAATTAAAATGGTAATTTTCCACTTACCCACTCTCTATTTAATTTTTGTACTTAAAACTGATTTTTTTCATATTTCATGCACTTAAGGTTTCTGAAAACATTTCCATCGATAGAAAATTTCTTCCCTTTCCAATGATATAAATAAGTCCTCCTAACTCTATCATATTTCACAAGTTATGGGCTGATGGGCCTTGCGAAATTTTTCCCAAAAATAGGCTGCGGGCCTAGGGAAGAATTTTTACTCTGGGAAGATTACTGAATTTGTGATTATCGACACTAAAATTTTCCTCCATAATTTCTATTTCATTAATGTATGTATTAGGAATAGTATGTTCTTAAGTATAATTAGTAGTAGCGTTCGATAGAAGATAACGATTCTCTTGGTATGACGCCGCCAATAATGTATAGTATAGTAATAGTCAAAAGTACAATAGGAATGTTGTGGTAAAAAGTAAATATTTATCGTAAGTGGTCTAGTAATGTTAAATTGTCAAAGTTGGGGTAAGTAGAGAACTAGGGTCTACATGATTAGGAATTAGAAATATTATATTGGTAATAAGGAAAAGGAGTGAGGTCATAAATATCTTGTGTATTTTATTTGTAAAAATTCTAAAAATGTGGAACCCATGTGAAATGATAAGGTTTATCTTATCTTAATAGATAATCCTACATGTACGAGATAAGAGTTAAGGTATGGAATATGATTCATTAGAGTGGATTCCATATCCTATCTTAGAAATAAGATGGATAAGCCTAGAAGTTCTATAAATAGAGAGGCCACCTCCTCATTTAGCATAGAAGGAAGTAGTGAGAAATATTGTATGAGTAAGTGTGTAAAGGAAGTCATCATTTTGAAGGTGTGTTAAAGAAGCCATTAAGAGGTGTAATTGTGAAGTTTCTCCCATAGTATTGGTGGAAAGCAAGTGAAGTCGAAGAACACTTGAAGTACCTCATGGGTGAGATTGTATCAATTTCATGTTAATATTATAATTTACACGATATTTCAGATTTATCATCATTCCTTCTTATCATAGTCTATGGTATTCTTGTGTTATGTTTGTTGTTGTGTTCCAAGATTACATCCACCAAACTAAAAGTTGTGCATTAGTAAATAATCACAGCACGAGGAGTTTCCGATGAATAATTATCATAGTGCCGGATTGGTGGTGACATTTTGGTTCATTCTTTAGGGACCATTACTCATTGGTGGATTTTCGGAGAGATATTCCCACTTAGTCGAAAAACATTTAGAGGGTAACCTTGTTTTTACTATGCATAGTAGTTACCATGGTAAAGTCCCTTTTACCATGAATAGTATTTACCACAAGTAAAGTCATTTTCACCGTGAAGAGTATTTACCGTAGTAGCTTCACTTTTTTTACTTTGTGAATGGTGTTTACCACAATAAAGTCAAATTTTACCACAGTAAGTCAAGTTTTACCATAGTTTATCGTGGTGATTTTTATTTTCTATTATAGTGATTCCAATTATTTGTGCACATAAGTCTTGTTGATTGTACTTGTGGGTTGGTATTTCACTTTGGGTTACTTTTGAAAATGAGGAAGATTTCGGTTTTTTCAGCCCAATCTAATGAATATGCTTCCTCTTTCATTCAAGAGTTTAAACGATCTTGTATTTATAATGGCCTTATAAAAGGGAACAATGGACTGAATTTTTCCTACATTTTTAGATGGTTTAGCCCTTAGGTGGTTTGAAACACTAAGTGATAATGTGAAAAACTCATGGGATTTATTAACTAAAAGTTTTCTTGAAGAATTTGGTGAACAATAGAAATATGCAAATCTCATGATCAATATCACAAAAATATCCCAAGGAGAGAAGGAGAAGATAAAGGATTATCATGCTCGTGTTCTAGAGCTAAGGGGAAGCTCAATGCCCAGGACTGGAATGAAGGATTTGTGGATGGGTTGATGAATGACATGGATAATCTCCTCTGTAAGCACTTCATTGTTGGTATGAAGCCATAAATTAGACAACGAGTGAAGTATGACCACCCAAATACCATTGAACAAGCAAAGGAGATTGCAAAAGGCAATAAGAAAGCATGGAAGAGGAGCCCAACAAAATTGTTGCTAAAGTAGAGCCTACACCAACACCTTTGGTCCATAATCCACAACCACTCTCGGTGAGCACAAATATTTCTCCTAGTACATCTACCGAGTATGAAGATGTACTTAGGAAGATGGGCTAGTTAACTATTAATATTCTTCAAGGAAAGAATTTAGTTCTCGGGAGGAGATAGAGGTCCAAAAGAAATATTTCTTAAGTTGTATGTTATGGTTTTTATAAAAGGGTCATTATAAGTATAATTATCCAAATAGAGCTTCTACATCTCTGTACAAGAGATAATGATAAAGGAAAAGCACTGTGAATTTTTTTGATGTAGTAGATAAGAGCATAAATAATGAAATAGATGTGTTTGTAACAAAAAGAAAGAAAGAAAAAGATAACAAAGATAAAAATGATCCTTAGAAGATGAAAGGAGAAACTAGTAAAAACATAGGAGAAGAAAGTTGGGTGTGTAGGATCTTATGATTTCACGGGGACAAGGACCATACTCCATCTTAGAAGATTTTCCAAAAGGCCTGCAAATATTACATATGGTCAACTCTTGGCTATCTTTTGAGAAGAGGCGGGAGTTGTGAAGTGGGCTCAATGCTTGACGAAGGAAGGAGGTTGGGGTCCCTATTTTGGAGGTAGAGGCGGATCCCTATGCTCCACAAGTTGAGGTATTATGTAATGGTATTTCAATTCATGATGTCTTACTTGATGGAGGTGCTAAAATTAATGTAATGACCGAGTCCTAATGAAGATGTTGGGTTTAAAATTGATCACCCCTCAACACTTATGTTAAGGTCATTAAATAAGGGAAACACTAAACCGAAGGTTTTGTTTCAAATGTGTCAATATCTTATGGGTGTTGTATGTGTGGTAGACTTTCGGGTGATGAAAAATGGTGCATTGCATACCCAATCTTATTTGGAAGACCATGGCTAAGGAGATTTCATGCAAGAAACTACTGGAATGAAGGCTTCATGACACTTGGACATGGTAGAGAGATGGTGAAGATAAACGTGATCCCTCGGCATCATAAGACAAAACCTGTGGATTCAAGTGATGAAACTAATGATTGGACATTCTTGATTACTCTAGTACCAGTGAAGTGGACACAAAAGATGAAGAAAGTGAGGTTGATGTTTCAGTCATGGATATCCTTCCAGTCACACCGACTCATGAACCCATAAAATTATCTAAAGAATAAATTGATGATCATCTCCAACAAATAAATATTGGTGATGTTGTGATGGAGAATGAGAAGGAATATTACCTCCAAATTCTTTCAAAGTTACATACACCTATTCACTTTTGATTACAAGGAACTCCGTCTAGTAAGTTAGGTAGAACATTCTATTGAGCTGGTAGATGGTGCTAAGCCCATAAAGCAAATACCATATAGAATGAATCTTAATTTTTCTAAAACTGTAAAAGAAGAAATAGATAAGTTGCTTGATGCAGGATTCATATTTGTTGTGGAGAATTTAGAATGGGTTTCTCCCATTGTGATCTCAATAAAAAAGAATGGGAAGCTACGCATTTGTGTTGATTATAGGAAGCTCAATAAGGCAACAAAGAAGGATCATTACCCTCTTCCATTCTTAGATCAGATCTTGGATGAAGTAGTTGGCCAAGAGTGTTATAGTTTTGCTGATGGATATAGCAGATACAACCAAGTTCGTATAGCAGAGAAAGATCAGCTGAAGACCACATTCACCACTCCTTGAGGAACATTTTCTTATAGATTTATGCCTTTTGGGTTGTGTAATGCTCCAGAAATGTTCCAACGTTTGATGAATAGGGTGTTCGAACCCTACATTGGGAACTTCATCAGAGTATTTCTGGATGATTTTTGCATCTATGGGAGCAAGATGGACCATCTACGCACCAGATGGAGACAACATTTCAAAGGTCGATGAAGCACAAGCCTCAATAAACCCTACAAAGTGTGTCTTTGGATGTTCTAAAGGTGTTTTGTTATGACATGTTATATCCAGAGATAGTATTGGTACCTGATCTTGATAAAGTTTAAAAAATCAAAGAGTTACCATTTCCTATGAATAGAAGTAAGTTGAGATCATTTTTAGGCCATGTGGGTTACTATAGAAGGTTCATTAAGAATTTCTCAAAGATTACACAGCCACTAACTCAGTTCTTGAAGAAGGATGTTACTTATGAACCAGGAAATAAGGCGCATGAAGATTTTGAACAAGCTGAAGGAGGCCTGGTGTCTTCACCTATTTTAAAGAATCCAGATTGAAGCAAACCATTCATTGTGTACACTTCGCCTCGGATGCAACACTAGGAAGTTCTCTTAGCCAAAGGATGAAAATGGGAATGAACATCCGATTTACTTTGGGAGGAGACAAATGAGCGATGCTTTGAGGTAAATTATATTGTAATCGAAAAGAAGATCTAGCTATCATTTTTACTATAAAGAAGTTTAGAAATTACTTGCGAGGTAAAAAATTTATAGTTGTAACAGATCATCGGGCTCCAAAATATATTGTAAATAATCCTAACCCATCAGGGAGAATAACAAGATGGATATTTTTGCTACAACAAATTTGAATTTGATACTATAGATAGGCCAGAAAGAAGCATGTCAATGCGGATGCACTCCTCAAGCCTATGATGGTTTAGGTTCATCTTGTGATGTTGATGATTTCCCGGATGTAACATTGTTATCCCTTGACACAATCACTAGTGAATACATGGATATTTGGAATTATTTGAATGAATTCAAGTTTCTTGATGGTGCCAATGCAAATACTAAGAGGAAGATTACTCAAGCAAGTCGTCCATATTCTATTATACATGGAGTATTATTTCGAATAGGACCGGATGGACAATACAAGAGAGAAGTTGGACATGAACAAGGGAAGGAGCTGATAGAAGAATTTTACAAAGGTGCATGTGGAGGGAACTTCTCTAGACAACTTACAGCAAGAAGGATCTTAGATTCGAGTTATCACCGCGCACTCTTTTTAAAGATTGTTATAATTATTGTAAGACATGTGATATTTGTCAAACACATGGTAATCGTAAGACTTCATCAGCTCCATTATGCCCTATTCTTCCACTTGGTCCCTTTGAAAAGTGGGGAATAGACATTGTAGGTCCACTTCCAACCACCCCACACCAAAATAAGTATATTGTAGTTGCCACAGAGTTATTTAACCAAGTGGGTTGAAGCTAGGCCATTGAAAACAACTTCCATGGATGAAGTGGCAAGGTTCATATATGAACGCATTATCACCAGATTTAGTTGTCCATTAGAAATTATAACAGATCAAGGAAGCTACTTCATTAATGAGGTGGTAGAAGCCGTAGTCAATAAGTTTTCTATTAAGCACAGGAAGGCAACAACATACAAGCCAAGCACAAATGGACAAGTGGAACGAAATTTATTTGTGTTGTGTCAAATTCTAGCAATAGAAGCAGCCTTGCAGTACATAAGTGGGATAAAAGGATTCATGCAACATGGTGGGCATATAGGGCAACATCAAAGTCAGCAACAAGATACTCCCCATTTTAGTTGGCTTATGGCATTGATCCAGCTTCTTCCTATTGAGTTTGATATTCCCACTGAGAGTTATGAAAAATGAAAGGATGATGAAAGTGATTCAAGAAAAGAAATGTTGTTACATCTTCATTTGCTAGAGGAAATGAGGGAAATAGTGAAGGATACAAGCTATACGAAGAAAATTAAGCAGAAGAAATACTTTGATCAAAAGACTCATTGGTCTCCAATTCATGTGAATGACTTGGTCCTAGTATATGATTAGAGATAAAAATATATATATATATATATAAAAATTCTTCCAAAATGGATGGGGCCCTACAAAATAGCAGTTGTGCATGAAAATGGTACATACCGACTGGAGGAATTGGATGGCACTCCCATTACGAAATGGGTCAACCACGATAAGCTAAATATTTTCCAAGCACCGGAATAGTCTACTCCGAGGACGGAGTATAATCTAAGAAGGGGGAAGATTTCGAGACTAAAATTTTCCTTCGTAATTTCTATTTCATTAATGTATGTATTAGGAATAGGATGTTGTTAAGTATAATTAGTAGTAGCGTCTGATAGAAGATAACGGCGCTACTAGTACGATGCCACCAATAATGTATAGTACGGTAATAGTCAAAAGTACAATAGGAATGTTGTGGTAAAAAGTAAATATTTGTCGTAAGTGGTCCAGTAATGTTAAAATGTCAAAGTTGGGGTAAGTAGAGAAGTAGGGTCAACATGATTAGGAATTAGAAATATTATATTGGTAATAAGGACAAGGAGTGAGGTCATGAATACTTTTGTATTTTATTTTTAAAAATTCTTAAAATGTGGAACCCTTGTGAAATGATAAGGTTTATCTTATCTTAAAAGATAACCTTACATGTACGAGATAAGAGTTAAGGTATGGAATAAGATTCGTTAGAGTGGATTTCTTATCCTATCTTAGAGATAAGATGGATAAGCCTGGAAGTTCTATAAATAGAGAGGCCACCCCCCTCATTTAGCATAGAAGGAAATAGTGAGAAATATTGTATGAGTAAGTGTGTAAAGGAAGTCATCATTTTGAAGGTGTGTTAAAGAAGCCATTAAGAGGTGTAATTGTGAATTTTCTCCCATAGTATTGGTGGAAGGCAAGTGAAGTCAGTAACACTTGAAGTACCTCATGGGTGAGATTGTAACAATTTCATGTTAATATTATAATTTACACTGATATTTCAAATTTATCATCATTCCTTCTTATCATAGTCTATGGTATTCTTGTGTTATGTTTGTTATTGTGTTTCTAGATTACATCCACTAAACTAAAAGTTGTGCATTAGTAAATAATCATAGCACAAGGAGTTCTTGGTGAAGAATTATCATAGTCCCAGTTGGTGATGACAAGACCTAGGGAGATAACTTGGCAATTTGCAATTTTTCCGAAATCATAATTTATACCCGTGGGCCGTGTGTCTATGGAGGATCTTTATGACAAAAGAAGAAAAAATGAACAAAAAATCCTAAGGCCCACAAAGGACACATATCCAAGTTTCTAGTCAAAGCGGGAAGGTGGGTCATTGGAGGCATTTTGGAAATTTGACTTTTTTTTTTTGAAAAATTAAAAAAGTTTTAAAATAAGCCACGCATCTAACGATGCCTAGAGAATCCATGTGTCGGACCAAAACTTACAAGCGGGAGGCGGACTATCGGAAACTTTACAATTTTGGTTTTTTTTGGTTGAAAAAATGCAAAGGTTTAAAACATGTCGCACCTCTGCCAACACCCGGAGAAGTCATGTGTGAGGCCTAAATTTACATGTGGGGGAGGCAGGCCATTGGGGATAATTAATAATTTTTCCACTTTTACAAAAAGTGAAGTTTAGAGATAGGGCCACGAACCCGCATAAGTGTTTTTCCAAAAGCAAAGTTTGCGAGGTCATGGGGCCATAGAGAAATTTGAGCATAATTGAATCTTTGAATTTGGATATTTTTGCACCAAAACAGAATATTCGAACATATAGACCAATAGGAGATTTTGTGTTTTTACATTTTTGTCGCAAAAAGTAAAAATTACATTTTTTGGGCCTTGATCCGCTTTGCAAATATTTCTTTTTTCCTTTTCTAAGTGTCGAAGCAAAAAACTTCAGATGGCCATAACTTTTGACTGGAAGCTTAGATTTGAGAAAGTAAGGAATTTTTGGAAAGGGATCAAACTCCTCTATGCCATGGAAGCATAAAATATTATTTTAAATAGAATAAGGTTGGTGAAAATTAGGAAAATATCCTTAACACCGTTAATACATGAACTAATAGCTTCATCTACTTAGATTTGATTAGAATGTTCTCTAAACTTTTTTTTTCCTCCTAAATCTAAAATTGATGCTCTTGAATACTTGCAGTACCATCTAATAGTCTTTGTGAAACACTACAAGTTCCTAGTAATGCTGCTCTCTCCATGTATGCAAAGACAATAAGGGTCTTCACACTCAACTGTTTGATCATGATCATTCTAAAATTGATTTGTTTCCTTTTGGTCATCAACCATGAAAAATGATAAGATACAAACTGAGTGCTTGTCCATTAGATCAAATTAATTATCTTAAAAAATTATTTGAAAGTTTCCTTCGAGTTCTACCAACTGGGATGAATTAGCATTTTGTAGGAGTATGGTGCTTTCATGCACACTATGCTTGGAATACAAATATTGTTGATCATCGGTAATCTGATTTAGACTCTGCTTTGAAAAATCAAGATGTTCTTTTCGAATGGGTTTCTCCTCCATGCAGTCTAAATACTCAAGATAATTATCTTCTTCTTCATAGGTACTTATATGAAGTTGTTATTTTGTATTTTCTTTTAGGACATTCTAAAACTGGTCTGAAAAAATTTCATCTCCTTCAAACTATTGTACGAAAAATAATCTTTCATCTTGTTCATTCTCGGTTTGACATAAAATCTCTAAGATCAAATTTTTTTGGTTTTTCTGCACAAGAATTGATTTAAACAACATGTTGTTCTAAGCCATTCCTCTCTTCTTGATTTTTTTAAGTATAAGAGGAACATTAGTAACCCTTGGTTCTTTGAATGTTAAAACCGAAAGATCGGTGAGTTCTATAGGTTGTTCTTCACCTATGTAGTTTTCCAAATTTGAAAATAAATCATCTTCTTCAAGATGTAAATTTGAAACACATTTTTTCCTTGAATTTCAACCTCTTTTTGAGTCAAAATTGATCTATCCTCTTCTGATATGATTGTAAGATTTGTGAGTATGGTGCCCTCATGCACACTACATTCAAAATATGGAGATTGTTGATCATATTCCAACTATTCTTGATCCGTTGGAAAAATAGTTTGTACCTTTTGTGTGGTTTCTTTTCCAATTCTAGAATAAAATCAAATTGAAACTTTGACACCCATCCATGCAAGTTCTCGTAGCAAAATTCCAGCCTATTGTTGTCTTCTGTTAGCTTCCCCTCCTTGATCTTTTGATTCTCTCTTTCCTGGACTAGAAGTATGGGTAAAGAAGGAGTGGGCTTAGTTTCAACTTCAATTGGAAAATTTTTGACAAGAGGTTGGGGTATAACATTTGCATTTAGAATAAATTATGAACACCAACTTGGACATTTAATTTTGAATTCAGTTTGTGATTATAGGGTAGAAAAGAAGGAATTGCAACAACTTGATAATTTTGAAACTGAGGAATAAGCTACATTGGATGGCGGAAGAATTTATAGGCACTGAATTTTGATAGGGAGGTAAGTGGGAACATCCCATTGACATGGTTCCTTAAACAAATGCAATTCCATCTTCACTCCTGATGATTTCTCATATTGTTTCTTGATAGCTAAAATTTATTGTTTAAGTTGATTAAGCTCAATTCTAATACCTATTTGCCTTTCATACTCAACATAACCCTCACGTATAACTTTGACCTTGAATGACATAACCCTCATATTGATAATCATTTTGATAGACATGGTTTGGGTTATAAGGGTATTCATTCTTATATGGGTTATAAAACTGATTTGAAGGAGAATGTGAATAAAAGGGTTTCGATTTGGAGGATAATACTACTGAAAAAATTAGGATTCATGGATGTAGGACCTCATAAATACTTGAACTATGAAGATAGGTCTATTTTTAGCAAAAACAACTGATAACAACAAAATAACAGATCTAAATTTATTGAAAAATACCTGAAAATTGTAGTTGAAAAATTTAATAATGTTGAAAAGTGTTATACTGATTTGGAATTAGATTTACAGAGTCACCAAATGAATTGTGTTCTTGAATATTCAACGGTTTGAAATCATCAATAGTAATTCCTTCAAAAATGCTATGCATGGTGTCCGATCTTCTAGAATGATGAAACACCTTTGAAAAGTGAAACTTTTAGCTGTGTGACTCTCCCAATGGGTGTGCCAAAACTATTATCTTGTAGTGAAATTTCCACGGTGGCTAATGATTTGTTTCTTGAAGTGGGACACCTTTGGAAGATGAAACTCTAACTTCGTGATGTCCTGACGGCATGCCAAAAATCATTATCTCTCAAAAGTGCACCCTATACAGAGATGGTTGCAGGTGTTATAAGCTTACAAAATTTATCTCTCTCTTTCATAGATACAATGGAAACAAATCGGTTCTATGGGTATAACTATTTTTAGGTGAGTCTCTCGGTATCAAGGCCGGTTCCTTATTAATGTATCCTAAACTAATTTTTGGGGTTAACGGTAAAATATGGTTGTAAAATGATTTAAAAATGAGGTGATATGCCAAATTTGTATGAGGTATTTGAATGAGTATATGCACAATTGATATGGGAAGAAATATTAATGCACAAGCCAATAGTTTTCTATAGATAATTAAGGGTAAACACTTGATTTATTGAGGATAAAATCACAACATTACTATTAAGCTACACTTACACATTAATATCATGTAGAAATTATTGAATTTGCAATAGGGTAAGATGATTAATCAGGGAAATCACATTTACAAGATTAATGGAACATACACAAGACAACAAATTATTGGAAAGGAATAAACTACTTCACATTCGGAGGAAAAACGGCGAAACTTCTTCAACACTCCCAGTATCTAAAAATTCCTCCTTTTGTACTTTGCCAAAACACAAAATATATAGCAAATTTGATTTACCCACCCTTCCTAAAAATATACTAAGGTTGTACGCGCCCATGCATCCTATTTTATCCTTTATTTAATAATAAATAAAGGAATAAAATAAAACAAACTAATCAAAGAGGAATTAATAGTCTTTGATTACATCATAGTCAAACTCTAGTTGACTATTCTATTTTTATGAAAAGAATGGGTGAATAATTTGCTAGTAATAAATCTTTCTTGATGAGCAAGTATCCTCTAACCACATGCAAATTCTTTCTTCTTGTACACGATGTGATATTTTCAACTTTCCCATCCCGGAATAATAAATTTGACATAGTTCATCCCCCTTGGATGCATATGCAAAAAATTACCTCTCTGTGTGAGCACAAATAATTAATTTATTTACAGACTTTGCAAAAAAAACCCACCCATGGTATGCATCTTGATGGGGACCACTTGCTCTGATGTAGACATCTGTTTTGTCATCTTATGGTCACATGAAGAACTAAACTCCTTGACTTCATAGGTGGCTCCATTGAACTTGGCACATAATTTGGTGTATAATCATATAATCATGTCCTTCATTTTGACTATAGCAATATTATTTGATCATTAGTCACTGTAGCAATGGGTAATATTTGTGAACTTTGCAAGGTTTATGTAATGATCACCTTAAAATTTGTCCCCTCTAAACAATAGTTCAACCCTTCCGATGATTGTGTCGGTGGTTCATTTTTCAAACTAACTTGAGTGGAGTTAGGGTTTCTTTGCAGCATTGAGACATCAATAGCTTCTAATCACAGTGAATCAAGTTAACTCAGGGACTTGAGATAGGATGTAAAATCATTACAATCCTAATTATTTTTCATTTTCACGAGCTCTTCTTGAGCTAAACCAACTTTGAATTTTTTTTTATCTTCCGCTATTGATGAAGTTTTTTTCTAGGAGAATCTGAGCTCTATGGTTATGGCAGTCAATGTGGAGCTTCCTCTATTTATGGTTCTCCGTTCATGTTATCTTGGCTTGTTCATGTGAGTTTGGTCTCGTGTACTGTGTAGTTGTTTTCCTTTCAATTTCGGGTAAGTGGTCGGAATACCTAGATCCACTAATACCCATTAATGGGTTTGTGTTTATTTGACTTGGGTATGAATTTGTCTCTAATTTTGAAGCATTTTACTCTTACTCTCTTCTTAATTCAAGCTCTATGCTTGTATATAAGATCTTGATTTGCTGGGTTAATGTGTTGGCCACTATTTGAGCCTCTGTAGTCTCTCATTGGAATCCAGGGTTGAATTTTAACCCACCAATGTACACTTTGGTCACCGATCTAAAGGTAAGAATGTACACATGAATTTAGGTTTCTTAGGCGATATGTTATTTCCTTAATGGCCTCCGATAACTTGACACCTGTGTAAAGTAATATCCTTTTGTATTCACATCCTTTTGAACTTGGGATTCTATATTTTATATTGGAAGGTTGCCATTGTTCTATTTAAGCTCTGTATTCAAAGATATAGCCTTCATTTTGGGACCTCTGCATCATCATGCTTGGCCATGACCCAAGATTTCAAGCTCGATGTTTTTTCTATTATGCTTAATCACATTCTGAGTTTGCATTAACTTGATTTTTTTATCATGGGTTGTGATTTCAAGCTCAGTTTATCTTGGAAACTTCTACAAGGTCTTCCCTAATGTTGTCGTTATATTATTCTTGCATAGAAACCATTCAACTCGGGCTCACTTTTATTCTTCAATGGTTTGACCATAGTGTCACTTAGGTATGCATTGTAGCTAAAAAACTCATCATTTGTATAATAGCTTGTCATTTTTATCATGGCAGAGTGTTACTCATGGAGATTTCTTTGAGCATTTTCTATTTGAGTCTCTGATTTCTTCAATACTGTCACTATTATTGATGTGGGTATTGGTTATTTTCTGTCAAGAAATCTAGATCCACATATTTTATAATGGCTTATGAAAAATCCAATTCCATCTTTTCTTATTGATTCTACAACCCGATAGTTCTTAAGATGCGTAGACACTTTAGTTTCTGCAAATTTTATACATCCGTACTACATTTTGATGCACTTAGTTGATGTTTCGATATTCCTAATGATGCAGAATATTGTCTTGGAATGAATACCCTCCTGACTGATTTGAAACCTGAACTGGATTTGTAAAAGAGAAAATATCTTCTTTTGTAAGCTTGAGGATTTTCATCCCATTCAGTTGTGATACTTGATACTCTTTAAGGTAGTTTGTAACTTCTGTGAAATTTTTTTCTACTCGATATTTTATTTACTTGTGTATTGAAACATGAAGCACTTTCTTGAGTTAAATGAAGGCATGTATCTTGCAATGATCAATTAGATACTTGCATATTTATCATTTGTTTAACTGTAAATGATGAAGCTTTTTGATATGACCCCCTAAAATTGTTGCTTAAGTTCTTTACTTGTTTTGCAATCTGTGGTGTAAAGACATGACAAACACAGATGGCATTTTCCTATAGCTGAAACTAAAAAGTTATACTTTGTTTTCTGGACCTTTTACCTTATCTCTAACTTTGTATCTTGAATCTTCCTTTGATTGCATGGCTGTTATGACTCTTTGCTTTACTATGTTGCTTCCTTTACAATGGAAACATGAATGTTGCATTTCTTGATATTGCAATGGGAACATGACTATGGCTTACCTCTTTGAATTTGATGTCTTCACTTATGCTCTGAAATTGCTTAACTAAAACACATTCTTACCATATTCAGTGCTCACTCCTTACTTGCACTAGTTGTATCTTGTGTACTCATACTTCTTTGCAAGTTGGTATCCATTTACTTAGCATCTCTTTTATTGCATGCATAAATGATCAAGACTCCATTTATGATATTGTGGCTGCAATCTGATCTGTTGTAGTTGGTTGTACTTTTATGCTTGAGGCTTTTAACTTTCTTCTTGTCAACATAATTGTAGCTCTTATGGAATTGAAAAATGTATACGATTATTTTTGCATTCTATATTTTAGAGTTCTGCCTTATCCATCGGATTGTTCTTGAATCACTTGTATACTTGGACTCGTAATTATGCACTATTTCATTCCTCTGTTACACTTGATTTCAAGTTCATTTTTTAAAGTGCATCTGCTTAAAGCTATGAATACAACAAGTATGAAATCCAGAGCTCTAAAAATTATTTTCCCTTTTAGGTACAATGCATCAATTGGTGAAGATGGTGGATAGGAGCAACGAGAACAATCAACTTAAACCAAACCGAAATCTCGAGCAATGATGGATTCCATCTCTTCTTTATTCACAACTTTATGTATATGTATTTTCATTGTATGGAATTTATTTCGAGTTACTCCCATGGCTTGTGTGGGTTCACTTTGTACTTTTATTCCTCATGAATAAAATGAACTATTTTGTGTAATGAGATGTATATATTTCTTTTCTATACTTTCTTCATTTACATGGATAAAAATGAACTTATACAACTCAAAAACTTAAAAAATTTAATTGATCATAGAAATAAATTAAAATCAAATTTACCTTTTAATGCTCATCAAAAATGAAGATTGTTTATAAAATTGCACCTTTCCCTGTTTCAAACCTATAACTTGTTAGCAGTTTAAGAATACCATGTTTGGTACTTACATCATTCCTACCTTCCTAAGGGCTTTGAGATGGTCATTTATGGTTGTTGCATGGTTCTGATGAGGGTAAAAAATGGAATGTCTGTATCTATGAGGCATGGCGTTCGTAGTTGTACACAAGCTCTAATTTTTATCCAAATATGACTTCTAAGATTGTCCAAAATAGAACAATAAAATATGTATATCAATCTAAGGTGGCTGACCCAAAATAGTCTAACCTCTAACTCAATCAATCTGAGAAAATTTAAAAGTTTTGAGTTGAATTTTTAGCATGGGGTGCAAACAATGTCAACAATATCGATATATGAAAGTCTGAAATTCTAACTTTAGCTTTCGAGCCTTTGTTTTTTGAGGGTTCAAGTTTAGGGATTTCGATGGTTCGGGTTTTGGGATTTTGACTGCTCGGGTTTTGGGATATCGAGGGTTCAAGTTTTGACTTTTGGGATTTAGGGGTTTCACGTCTCGGGATTTTGGGTGTTTAGGTTTTAGGATTTCAAGGGTTTTTTCATTCATTTGGTTACGCATTTATATGAAACCCCGAAACCCAAAAGTCAAAATGTTGGATTTCGTGTTTCAAATTTTTTTATTTTCCTCCCCCGCGTGGTTCTATTCATAATGAGCTTGTGAAACTTCAAAAACTACAAAACCTACAACTCAATTTCAGTTCAAGTTTCGAACTTGTTTCTCCTTTTTCACGCTTCTTTTCACCGAGTCCCCGAAATTGACCTTATCCTATCACCAATGACCCCACCTCCAAAGTTAGAAATTCGGACTTTAGAGATTCTTCATTTCCTGAAATACCCTTTAATGTTGTTGGCTTATTTCAAGTGAATTTATCATCTTGAACAACAAATGTGAGCTCCCATGGCCGAATCGATCCTCCTACTTTTTCTATGCGAGGTCATGTTTGTCAAATTTTTCCTGAGGGGAAAAATTGGATAATAATTTGGTGACTCACAGGTTACCTATCTCACTTTAGGTGAAATATTAGTTACTTTAAAGTATCCATAGGGCATGGAGATATAAATGATATCTCAATACTAATCTTATACTTCAAAATTGCTTGCGACTACTTACAACTGTTGATCCTTAACCTTCTCTCGCTGCCCGCACTCTTGATTTTCTTAAGGAAATATTGAAGATGAGATTGTCGAGAGTAGAAAATTTTCTTGACCTAGAATTTTCTCGTGTTCCTGTAATGGACCTGTCTAAAAACATGATTTTAGTTTCTCTCCATTTTTCTTACTTTATAATTACTAACTATTCCATGCAAGTTTAAAATTCTTCCCTATAACAACATCCATCGAGAGGCACATTGAACAACACAATGATACAACCTAGGAGAAAAAAAAACTTATGCTAAAGGTATTTAGGGAAATTGAAACCTAAATTACAAAAGGACAATGTTCATATGCACTTAGAGGAATTAAAATCCTAAACTAATATGTACAAGGGTGAGAATTTTCCTTTCAATAGAAATGTTTAAGGTAGATTCTGTGGAATAAGAAGTTATTCTCCATCTCAAGTAGTCAATTGGAAGAAATTGTTGCTTTTACATCCTATGATCATGTAGGGGCCACTCCAAATGGCATCAAACTTTGAATGCATTGTTGGTTTTTCCTAATTTGCATCCCATTTAAGAACTAGGTCCCCCACTTGGTAGTTTCTAGCCTTGGCCTTCTTATCAAATATCCTCTTGATCATAGCTTTGATCCTTCTCCATGGTTTACATAAAATGTCTTCTTATTTATTCCAATTCCATCAATTTCACATACCTAGCTTCCATAGGTTCCAATGTCAAACTAAAGTAATATAAGCAACATTGCCTCTTTCCCATAGACTGACTTGAAAGGTGAATTTTCTATTGAGACCTTTCGTGTGGTCTTGTCATCCCACAAGGATGATTTTATCTTTGTATGTGATGTCCTCTAGTTTTCATCTAGAGTCCTTCTCGATGATTCTTTGCAAATTCTTGTTCGTAGAATCTTCTTATCTGTTATCCTTCGTGGTTAATATTTTTAAAAGGTACTAAGACATATTCCATTCCTAATATACCACTATGTTATCTTGGAACCTAGGAATGCCAATGCATTTTCTAAAATGATAGTGGGTGATACACCGAACTCGATTCAAAACGGCGGGTGTTTTATTTTTTCCACTTTTAATCATTTTCAAGGATTGTTAATTTTTAATCAACTTAAAGTCTTTAATACTCCAAAAATTGATTAAATTTTGATTTAGGACTGATTTCAAAATGAAATTTAAATTTTTTTTATTCAAAACTCACGGTTTGATCAAAGCCCAAATTCCTTATTTTTCAATTAAATCAATTTTCCAAAGTTTTCAAATACTGATTATCATTGCATCCACATTATTTTTATGAACTTAAATTATTGCAAATAATCATAAACTGAAAATCAAAATTATAAAGAAACACCAGATTGTTTACGGGTTTCGTTCAATTCCTACATCCTCGGGTTCATGGTGAACCGATCCATTAATAATGTGAAAAATGTAAATACAATAACCTTTACATTAACCAATAATGAATCAAAACCTATAAAATTGTGTTTCAAACCTTCAAAGGACGTTAATAGAGCTCAATCTCTTTACTTCACCTTCCTTATCCACTTCCAGTGGTGTCTCCCTTTGGTTCTACCCCTTTATGTGTATCTAACATAAAATATCTATATCACAAAATCTGAAAATAGGATAAATTGTTAGAAGGGCCCCAAATAGGATAAAGTGTGATTGTCTTGACATTCGACAAAATTTTATTGATAATTTGATATCTGGAAGTGAGCAGAAGGGCCCCAAAATTACACTGTTCCAAAACTGCCTCCTTATTCCCTTGACACAGACCCAGCACTTGTTTATTACAAATACAAGTGAGTTTCTATTATACCACTTCCAAGAGGGTGGTAGGTTGGTAAGGTTGCTTATATTTAATATACGAGGTTGCGGTTCCAATCCCCTATCTCCACTCCCTATGCCACCTACTATGGGATTAATCCCACATTTATAGCATTTATGGTGGAGGAGGTTTTCAATGGATAGGGCGGTTTAGAGTTTCATTGGATTTTGAGCCATATTTAGGTGCCTATGTATATGTGGTTTGAAAAAAGTTGACCATGGCATGTAGGATATAATCCTCACTCAATGCATATGTGTGAGGTGGCTGCATTAATGTTTGGAGATCAATATGTGGTGGTTAGGCAAATAATGTGTGGAAAATATCATCATTACGAAAATGCGTGGGGTTTGAATAAATGTGAAATAATGTGCCAAATAATTACAAGGTAATATGAAATTAGACAGAAATGAAGTATGACAAATAACACCACATGTCAACCCTCAATAGGAAAATTGATCTCGTGGTGGCAAGCCACATGGTGGTTTGAGTACCCACCACCTCAGTGATGAATAAATCATCCTCACAGCAACCAATCTCCCTTATGTAGTAAAATTTTAGCCTCTTGTTTGGGCCCGCTTTTATGTGTGTCGAAGAACGGAAGTGTCGAAACAAATACTTCATTTTTCTTGTCCTCTTTCTCATTTTCTACTTTCCCACTACCGACTGATTTTTTCGGCCAATTATGCACCCGTCCACGTCATCTCGGACTGTTGACCAACGTTGAACTCCTGGTTGAAAAAAGTTTGAATAGACATATCTTGATCTTAGAGTGTCTCATCTTTACATTATTATAGTAGTCAGAAATCTAATTGAAGTATCTACTACACTTTGGAATGGTTTAGCAAAGTTTAGGGGACATTTTAAATTTAAATTGATCCCTTGATCACTCCTCCCTCTTGAAAGCAGGATTTTTATCCACAAAAATCTTTATATGAACCCAAAAAACATGATATCTCTTCCTAAATTGCAAAAACACATACAAGAAAATGAAATAACATTATAGGTTTATAAAATGCATAATGTTGATTAGCTAATTAAATAACTGATTAGATAATAGCATCCAATTAACCTAGTGTTCAACCGAAACATTATGAATCGAAAGGAATGATAACCCAATCATACCAAGCCAAGAACACAGATGCAAATCAACCACCATGATTAATAAGATGAAATTAATTCTCCATAATAACTTTACATAAAACATTTTCAAACAAATGAGAAGCAATATCATATATTATTATGGAACTCAATGCAATACATTGAGAATGAGCCTTGCTTAAATAGGCAAGGAATAACAATCTAAGAACAAGTCAATGTCGTAGATCAAGCCATAAATCAAGAAAATAACTAGTCATCAAAGAACTGATCAAGTTCATAGATTTAGGAGAGAACTAGACATCAAGGATCTAGTCAATACCATAGATCAAGGAAAGAACTATACCTAACAACTAGATAATATCTCCTAATAACTAAATAAGATAAAAGAAATATCCACACACATAGGTGGGTGAGGATAAATATAATGAAGGTAAATAAAGTACCTAGGTGAATATGAGCTAAGGTAAATACCTACTCTAATACCCACATTCAAGTGAAGTTAGGGGCCAAAATAGATGTGACATATCCATAGTATGAGTCCTGGAAACTAGGGCTGATGAGGTACTCATGTCCAATAATCGGGAAAAAAGGGACACCGAAAGGTACCCAAAACCAATAACAAAAAAATTAAGAGTGTAAAGACCCACTCCAAGGAATCCCAAGAAGCTCAGCTAAAAAAATTGTACAATGCTGAAGAAGTTTGGTGTGCACTGTAGTCCAATCCACCGCTCGATCAAAAATCTCAAAAACAACAAACATTGGGTTTCACTGAGAATATCTCCATACAAGGAGAATGTCAATGGAGTGATGTCAAAAGTGCAAACATAATTCGATCAATTGCTACAAAAATAGGTGTGCCACGATCCAAGAACAAAAACAAAGCAATAAGACAACGACACAAAATCTAGAGTGTCACGATCCAAGAAATGCCAAGGTAACAAGGCAAGAACACAAAACCTCGGAGTAGGATCAAGCACCACACCCTCCCATTCTATTGAATGGGTGGATTAGTGTACAAATTTTTATGAGTTGTCATAAAAACTACTCAAACACCGACAAACTAACACTGGCTCCACCGAATAGCTCCCCACAAGAGATACTTTGTCAACATGTCAAAAGTGTTGAAAATACAAATACAAAATCTTCGAGCAAATAAGAGAGATACACTACACCTACTTAAAGAAAATGCTCAAAACAAGAAGCATCACAATGTAGAAGGTATAGAAAGTAGATCAAGAGGCCGAATGGTGGAGGATCCATGCTGTAGAGTCCTCTAAATAAATTCCTATGTCACCTCCACAAGTGATCGGATATACACCACTAATCAACACATATGGATGAAGAAGATGCTGCATATGACTTGGCGCAAAATGCATAATGGGTGCATGCAAAAGAACATTAGAATGTGTGTTAGGTTGATCATGTTTGACAACTGAAATCTCAGGTTTCTCAAGCCTGAGTGAAGATGTAGAACTCATGTGTTGCTCACAATCTTCGAAAGAGTCGAGCAAACAAAAAAGGAGCTCACAATGTGTGATCCCAATGAAGTATCTACTCGAAACCAATGTCATGACGAGAATTCCACTTCACATGTGGAATAGAGGAAATAATACCTTGTGAATGTCTGCCAATGACTCTGCTAGTGAGACCCATAAAATGGAGCATGTGAGAACTAAATGCAGTGGTATGCTTCCCAAAAAATCCATGCAACTGAGTAGAAGTAGGATACACAACATGTGGTACTGTAATAGGCACAGATGTGGAAGAGCATGTAGTAACAAGCCTCATAGGTTTAGAAGCATCAAAAGTAGGTTCAGGCTCAAAGACTGACAGATCAATGTTAGTGGGTACAAGAGCAACAACTGCAAGTGGACTAGGAGCATGGATATGGTTGTCCACAATATGATGGTGATGTTATAGGCTAGAAAGTTTGTTCTACAGGGAGTGTATTATTGTATCCTTATCGTGAATGAGTGATTGTAGAAGAGAATTTCACTTCTTGAGCGATCTGTTTTCTTCCGCAAATTTTACAATATCCTCTTGAAGTCCACATACTTTAGAGAAAACCATATCATTCTCAGAATCCATGTAACAAAATAGATAACTCCAATGGAAAGAGCACAAAAAAACAAGCACTTTTGTAACAAGCGACACTCAAAATAGAGTTACCGATCAAAAGAAACAAGTTTTTCAATATTTTTCTACTCAAAAGTTATGTATTTTTTTATAGTTGCCACTTTGAAACAAAATAAATTGTTCTTACCTTCACCACATAAATAAAATTAAAGGGGCTGAAGATAAGCACCTACTAGTAGGAATCACAAGATTTAAGACCTCATATGACCATACCATATTACCAAAGGCTGAAGATACGTAAAACGTGCACAACATCCGTGGACCCCTGCCAAAAAAGGAAAGATCCGAAAACCTTCCTGTGCACAAACTGAGATAGATACGCTACAATAGAAAAAACCTAGTACAAATCTCAAGAAATCCAACAAACCTGAATAAATAAAATCACTTTTTTCCCTTGTCTTGAATCCCAAGGCGCACCTGTGTGCTTCTCTGCAAAAATTAAAAAACCACAAAAATGACTATCTCCGAATCGGTGAGTTTAGAATCGATCTTAGGGTTTTCACACCTTCCGGATCTAATAAAGCTGTTTTGCATAGAAATGAAAGCAACAACAAAATACCACCAAATCCCTAATATATGAATACACAAATAATTTATTTGTAAAATAAAACTTACGAGATGGATACAAACAACAATCTCGCTTTGATACCATGAAAGGTTATCATTTGGTGTCAAAGCTAGGCGAGCATGCAGTGCGTCCAACCCCGCAGGTAGTGTTGGGATCGCTGACCTCCCGGAAACTCCGTTATTCACCTCCTCCCTGTTGTTAGGCCTAATTGGGTGTATACTCGGCTCCATCGTGTAGGAGGGTGTTAGTGTAGCAACCGGTTAACATGATTAGATCCCTCTCCACTATCGGTTTGAGGTTTTGTTGTGATGATAATTAATGTAGCTCGATACTTGGTAGTTAAGCGCACCGCCCTAGAGTAGTTCTGGGATGGGTGACCTCCCAAAAATTCCTAGTGTCACTTCCTCCTAATGTTGTTGGGCCTGATTGGGTGTATACCCGGCTCCATCGTGTGGGAGGGTATTGGCATAAGCAACTGATTAACATGATGAGATCCCTCTCCACCATCAGTTTGAGCTTTTGGTGTGACGGCAAGTCGTGTAGCTCTGATACCATGAAAGGAATGATAACCAGATTGTACCAAGCCAAGAACATAGATGCTAATCAAACACCACAATCAATAAGATGAAAGCAATTCACCAGAATAACTTTACATAAAACCTTTGCAAACAAATGAGCAACAATATCATATATTATTATGGAACTCAATGCAATACATTGAGAATGAGCCTTGCTTAAATAGGCAAGGAATAACAATCTAAGAACCATTCAAGATCGTAGATCAAGCCATAAATCAAGAAAATAACTAGTCATCAAAGAACTAATCAAGACCATAGATTTAGGAGAGAACTAGACAGGATCTAGTCAATACCATAGATCAAGGAAAGAACTATACCTAACAACTAGATAATATCTCCCGATATCTAAATAAGATAAAAGAAATATCCACACACATAAGTGGGTGAGGATAAATACAAGAAAGGTAAATAAAGTACCTAGGTGAACATGAGCTAAGGTAAATACCTACTCTAACAAGAACTCCTGTCAAAATTTGTACACAAATGTGAATTGTCATACCCCACTATAATATCATCAAAAATAAATGGCCGGATAATAACTCCCATTCTATTATAGAAAGATATTTTTCAACTATCACTTTGTGATATGGCCAATTACTTAAATTACAATTTCATAACATAGATCAATATACTAGACATCTAAACTGCCCACAATTAGGCTAGTGCCCATTGTCCATCTAAAACTATAACAACTACAAGTATTCACTATCAATAATAAAAAATACTGTCAACACCAACAAATATCTATAGTCAACAATTGAATCCATGTGAATCTACCAAAAATACTGTATCACCATCACAAATAATAAGTCAGATAATAACACCCATATATAATGGAAGCTAGTGTTCAAATGACACTTTTTGATTATGCTGATAACAACTACAAATATTCACTATCCATAATAATTAAACCATCAACGCCCAAAATGGCTATAGTCAAAATTTGAATCAATGTGAATATGAAAATATTATATCCATACACCTTTGAATTGTAAAGGGATAGATTATAAGTTGTATGCTTACCCAAATTGGTGAACTACCATAATCTTCAAAATAATCACCCTGCCTTTACAAACCATTTTTTTAGTGTAATGAATTTACACCCTAATTGTAACCACATTTGATAGTTATAAAAATATAATTTTCCCAAAATTAGGGTCTTATACATTAGTGCAAATAACAAATGTGGATACAAAAAGTTTGTCTATTTATTAAAATATCAAACAAGTGCCCGAAAAGGACTTATAACCATCCATAATATTTGCACAAATGACAACACTATAAAATTGCAATTTTCAAAATAGAAGTTCTCGATGATGCCCATATCGCTGCATATTATTGTTATAAATGGAATAACTAACCAAAATGTAAGAATATGAATATGAGTATGATGAACCTATCAACAAAAGTCTTCTCGTCTACTTCAAATTATTTCAAAGCTAAATATAAACATAGGATCAAATTGTTAAACTATAGCTTTGGAAATGTTTGCATACTATCAACGATTCTTTAATGCAAACATAAAGTTGAGGAATATTTTACCCATCCAAATACATGGATTTTTTTGTTTAGGTCTTTTTACTTCCCAAGTACCAAAATGAGAATTTACATGAGTTAGATCAAAAAAATTGTTTGACATTATTTTTCTTTTTTACAAATTTCCAATGTTGCACTTTGAAGGAAAATACAAACACATCTTAACATCATGATCATTCTTTGTACAATGGGAACAAAATATAACTTCCTTGTTTGTAGGAGTCTTACGAATTTTTCCATTCCGTGAACACTGCTAGGAAAATGATTCCACTATTAAGAAGAGGTACCCTTTTTTCCATTTCTCACCTTACCACAGAGAGATTTGTCTTTAGCACCTACCTTATCATTAACAAAAGGAATTAAATTCTTAACCATTTTTTTCCTCTTCCAACGATATGTTTGAAGAATGATTATTACCTATACAAAATGTGCAAGAAAACACATACTTCATCTACAAAAGATTTATTGTTCGGACTCAAAGAGAATTTTATAATTTTTAGGATTTAATTTCCCCTTAGTGTTATTTTTATTGTAAGTGTGAGGAGGTTGAATTTAATTACCTCATTTCCGATTTCTTACACCTTCAATTATTCCTCTTAATGGCGTAATCCTGCAATTCTAGTGGCGTAAATTTTTGGTTTTTGTAAGCTTGTCTTCCTTTAGCATCTTTGTAACTTTCTCCAATTTCCATTTACCCACTATAATAACCCAATCCTACAAATCAAGTTTGATCCTCTACCTCGTATCGGGTTAGCATCACCTTGTCCATTTTTACCAAGGCCCTTTCCATTAATTCTCATCTTGACCATTAGTTTAGACCGAATTCCTTTTTTTTTCTCTTTTTCAAACTGCCCAAAGGAATATCTAAAACTGAATGAGAGGAAGAATGAAAATTTGTACAACTTATAGTGCATTACATCACGCACTGCATCTGATTTGGAAATCATTTGCTTCTTTTTTTACCTTGATGTAGCTTTTCCAAGAGGGAATCCTTGTTCCATTTTTCTTCCCGTAACTCTTTAAAAACCCAATAAAATTTTTTTCTCTCTACAAGCATCTCGTTGACATACTCCTCTTTCTTGGTTATAGAGGATTGTGGCTTAGATTTTAACGCACTATTTCCTCTTCCAAGGAGTAAAAATTAGGCGTTAGGAAATATTTTTCCACACGGTTGGTAGTTTATGGCTTCAAGCTCATCCAGCTTGCTCTGTTTGGATGAATTTCCCATGATTCCCGTTCCTGCAAACATAACTTATACTTAAAAACTACACATTAAAAAATAAGATTAAGAAGCCCCAAACTGTCAAAGACACTAAAAACTTAAATCAATACTAAAATAGAAGCCATATTTTAAAGCATACTTAGAAGATAATCTAGCAATCTAACTGCTATGATACAAAAAAATTGATCCAAAAGTGGGTGTTTTATATTTTTCCACTTTCAATAGTTTTCAAGATTGTTAATTTTTAATCAACTTGAAGTCTTTTATACTCCAAAAATTGATTAAATGCAGATTTAGACTGATTTAAAAAAATTAAATTCTTTTTTGTTCAAAACTCATGGTTAAATTGATTTAACCATTCTTTTTCTTTTCTCGATTAAATTGATTTTCCATAGTTGTCAAATATTGATTATCATAGCATCCACATTATTTTTATAAACTTATATTGTTTCAAATAATTAGAAACTAACAATCAAAGTCGAAAGAAACACCGATTGGTTCTGGGTTTGGAATTCCTACATCCCTGGGTTCGTGGTGAACCGATCCATTAATAATGTTAAAAATTTAAATACAATAACCTTTATATTAACCAATAATGAATAAAAAAACTAAAAAGATATGTTTTAGACCTTTGAAGGACGTTAATGGAGCTCAACCTCTGTCCTTCACCTTCCTGATCCACTTCCAGCGGTGTCTCCCTTTGGTTCTATACCTTTTTTTTACTTTAAAAGAAAATATACATATAACATAAGCTCCAAATTGGATAAATTATCACACCATCACGATCATTTTGAAATTATAAGAAAATTTCAAATATAACTCGAGATCTTGAAGTGAGCAGAAGTTCCCCAAAATTGCACATTTCCAAAACTACCTCCTTATTCCCTTGACACAAACATGGCACCTATTTATCGTAAATACTTGTGAGCTTTTGTTATCCCACTTCCAAGAGGATGGAGGGTTGGTAATACTGCATATCATTTTAAGATGAGGTCACGCTTTCCACTTCCTATCTCTAGTCCTATTCTACCTACTATGGGATGAATCCCACATTTATAACATTTATGGTGGAGGAGGTTTTTAATCAATAAGGAAATTCAGAGTTTCATTAACTTTTGAGTAATATTTGGGTGCCTATGTATATGTGGTTTGACCAAATTTTTCCCTAACATGTAGCATGTAATCTTAATTTTGGGGCATATGTTTGAGGTGGTTGTATTAATGTTTGGAGATTAATATGTGGTGGTTAGGAATATAACGCGTGGAAAATATCATCCTTAGCAAAATGAAAGGGGTTTTAATAAATCCGAAATAATGTGCCAAATAATTACAAAGTAATATGAAATTCAACCCAAATGAAGTATGAAAAATAAGACCACTTGTCGACCCTCGATAGGAAAATCGAGCTCATGGTGGCAAGCCACGTGGTGGTTTGAGGACCCACCACGTCGGTGATGAATTAATCATCCTCACGAAGGTGGGATCCCTTCCATAATAAAATTTGAGCCTCTTGTTCTAGCCCACTTTTACATGTGTCAAATATTGGAGGTGTCAAAACCAATAATTCATTTTTTTATCCTTTCTAATTTTTCCACTTGTCCACTACTGACTAAGCCACTTGGCCAATTGTGGACGCATCCATGACATCTTGGAAACATTGAAAAATGTTGACCTTCCGGTTGACCAAACTTTGACTGGACATATCTTGAGCTCAGAGTGTCCATTTTTCACGTTCTTATAGTCATTGGAAAGCTCTCCAAAGGATCTACTGCAATGGTATCATTTATGGAAGTTTATGGAACAATTAACACTAAAATTGATCCCCTGATAAGAACCTAATTGTTCTACCTTCATAGAAATATAGTATGCTATAATCATTTGTTTCCTTGAGTGTTATCGTCTTGGCCCACTTAGTGAAATAATTTGCTGCCTTGAGTATCAACTTGTGACCTTGTCTTGAGTTTGGATTGATGACCTCGATGAAGTTCAATAACCATTGCATGAATGGCTAGTCAACTAAAATTAGGCACAATGAAAGTTCTGCTAGCCTCTCCTTACATGAAGATAATGCACGTTTTTTACATTTTTTGATCTGAGTATAGTAGTCATTGAATACTTTGGGCCAATAGTACCCCACATTTATTATCTTGAGAGATGTTAACCACGAGAGAAAAATGATGCCCAACCTCTCCATCATGAAAATCCTACAACACCTTCTTGATTTGACCTATTCCAATACATCTCAATAGAACACCATTAATGTCTTTCTTGAACAAAAATCCATCAACAAGCACATATGGAATGAGTTGTAATATGAAATATATCCTATTTAATTTTCTCATTTTTGGAGGTTATAGGCCTATTTATATGAAATGTATCATATTTTGAGTCCAACAAAGAGTAGGAACATTATCATTTGCATGCTTCGATCATTTTGTAGTACCAAGACAAACTCTTTTCCATTACTTGCTTCATCCTTTTAACTTAAGGCTAATTGTTCACATAATCCTTTCCAGACATACTATTTTTGTGAATTTAATCTCAATGAAATATTCCATGACACGAGTGATCCAACCTATATGTTTCTTGCCCAAATCCTTGTTTATTAGAAAATCCTTAATTCCTACATGTCACACCATTAATTGCATCCTGTTGTTTAAAACTTGGTGCTTTAATTTATTTAAAATATTGATCACTACATGGGCATTATTTTCAATGAAAGAGTACCTAGTTTCATATTCCTCGTAACCTTGGCTAAAAATATTAATTGGTTTTGTAGATCCCTCATTTTTTTACTATACTAAGATTGCAGAGATCATGTCTCGAACCACCGAAGGAACAAAGCATGAAATTCTTGGAGAAATTTGGATTAATGAAAGTTGGGGCTTGAGATATATCCTCTTTGATAAGCGTTAAAACTTTATTTTCCTTTTACAAATCCACTTAAATGATATGCTCTTCTTTAACAACTGCGTTATTTTCTTCACAAGAGCAAAAATTTTGGTACAAACTTGCGAAAAAAATTGATCCTTCCTAATAAGCTTTGAAGAGGATTCTTATGACTTGGAAATGGCAATGCTCAAATTTCTTCACTCTTTCTAGGTCAATCATCAATCCTTAATTTGACACAATATAGCCTAGGAGATTTCTATCGTTAGCCATGAATATGCATTTTTGGGATTCAATGACACCCAAAATCTCCTAAACCTATGAAATACTTGCCTCGGATGAAAGACATGATGTACAACATTTTTAAGAACATAATGATATCATCAAGATATGCTAGAACTATTTTTTTTTTGACAAACCCTTGAATGTCATATCCATTTCCTTTTGGAAACTAGCTCGTGTTTGAAAATCAAAATGAAACCTTCTTATAGGCATATGTGCCCCACTTAG
This sequence comes from Taxus wallichiana var. yunnanensis, assembly GCA_018340775.1. Classification (NCBI taxonomy): domain Eukaryota; kingdom Viridiplantae; phylum Streptophyta; class Pinopsida; order Cupressales; family Taxaceae; genus Taxus; species Taxus wallichiana. The sequence continues at coordinate 708,167,494 of CM031240.1, forward strand.
TGGTGAAAGTCATTTTTAACTTATCATCTTCCTTCACCATTATCTAATTATATGCTTAGTAGCCATCTCGAAGAGAGAATATTTCCAAGCTAGCTACCACTTGTAAGAGATCTATCCATTGAAGGGAGTGGATAGTGATCTTTAAGAGATTCCATGTTCAAATCTTGAAAGTCTATGCACAACCTTATTTCTCCATTCCTCTTCCTTAATGGCACCAAGTTTGCAAACCCAACTTGAGTGCTTCATTATAAATATAATGCTTGCATCTATTATGTTGTTTAGCTATTTCTTCATAAGAGGCTCAATGTGTGGGTTGACTTGTATTTTTTTCCCCTGATAGGCTTAGCATATGGGCCCGGTTCAATTATATGTTTTTCCAACTTAGGATTAAAACCTCGTAAATATTCATAGCTGCAGAAAAGACATCTTAAAACTCTTGGAAAATTTATATGAAATCTAATATCTCATGTTGAGTTGTTTATTTTTTGATTTGAAGTGTTTGTCCTTCCCCTATTGAAATAGGTTACGAATCCTTTCCTTTGACTTGTATGTTGGAATTTTCCTTTTATAATTGATCATTAGAATTCAAAATGAACTCCAATTTCACCAAGCCCTTGGGAAGCTTGTCTGCTCCCAACTTTACTACTTGATCCCCATATTTCTGCTCTAATTTATCTCAATTCCTAGCTGAGAATTGAGTCTATTCTTCGCAAGAAATTGTTGATTTGGTGATAATTCTCAAACACCTTCCAAATCATGTTATTATCTTGAACTAAGGGTCTTATAATAACACGAATATGTGGTTGTGTTTTTTCCCTTTTGATACTATCAACTACATCGAATGTTGCGTAACTACTTTGTGAGTATGTCTGCAAAGATCATTTTTCTTCCTCGGTATGGAATCAATGTTAAAAGATTCAAATTCCTCAATGATATTTGATACCCTATTTTTGTAGCTCTTTAGTAGGTCATTTTTAACAACATGTTGTCCCCTAACTTGATTAACAATTAGCTCACTATCTTTGAACACCTTAAAATAATTTATTCCTCTTTTCCTAACCCAATGAAATCCATCAATCAAAGCCTCATATTCGGCTATGTCTTTTGAATAGGAAAAATGGAAATGAAAATATGAATAATACTTAATTTTCTAGGGTGAAATAACCATTGGACCTCCTCCACCACTTGTCTTCTTCTTGAATTGTCGAAAAACAATTTCCATACCTCATTTTTATCCTTTTTTTCAGCTTGGTTATATTAGGATTGGGTGAATTTTCTTTGTGTACATAATATACGTCCAATTCAAATTCTTTCATTTCATTATATGGATTAAATGCATTCTTTTTGTTTTTGATTCATCCAGAGTTAATTATGGAATGACATCAAGTTTTGTACCTATTTCCATATAATTTGAGCAGTCTTCTGATCAAAGGCCGAGCAATTTGCATTAATAGGACATGGCACAAGGGGCTTGATGTGAAATTTTGCAATTAGTTCCATATCTTGTTCTTAATAGCATGTTCTTCCAATATAAAAATAGATATCCACTAGTTTTAGTAGTGAAGTCTCTTGACAAACATAGTGCAAAGAGTGGTGCAAGCTCAATTATAGAAAAATCTTGCATAATCGTAACATTTGGGCAAGCATGTAGTGAAAGAATTAACCCTTTTATGATCCCAACTATTTGAATTTTCATTCCTTCTAGTTACACTACTTCTTTTAGTATTGGTGCTTACTTTAGACACAATTAATCTTATATTTTCTTTCCCCTGAATGGATCATGTATTTATGTACCCAGTTGTTACTGACAATCAATGACACATAAAATGGGAAAATTTCAAATTATTTCTGGTTGACCTCCACCTTGCTGCAATGCATTAGTTAGAAATTTCTCTTGTCTTTGGTTTGATCCATTAGAGGCGAGACTAATTGGTAAGTGTATTTTGTAACAAATCTCGTTGTCCCGAGATCAAGCTAGTGACTCCCACATGGAAATTCTCACAAGTGTTTCTTCATCGATAGATGATGTTAAAATGGGATGGATTATCTATTTTTTCCCCTTACTTTGCATAACCTTTTATGGAGCCTTAATAGGCACATGTGTTGCTACAATAGGTTCCTTAAGATGATTTGATACATTTGGAGCGGTATTTGGTCTACTAAATCCTTGTTGTGTAAGAGTGGGTTGAGAAACAACCTGGAGTAGATGGTTGTACCTCCTCTATGTTCCTCTTATTTTATCCTGTGTTGGCAGCCATGCCCTGGAAAAGAGGTTAATTAACTCCACAAAAGTATTCTATTTTCTAATTGACTAATTTGGTTTCCGTTGGAAGTTCCTCTTGTTGATTTTCTTGCTGCCGCTAACTTCCTACCTCACATGGTTCTAGGGAAATGTCGATGGTTTGAACCATTAGATCCTAATTTAGTGCACCATTCAAGAACATTGATTGAGAGTGAGGTGGATTACAGGGGTAACACCACTCATATGTATGTGCCATGTTTTTTTAGTTAGAACCAAGGTTCTTGATTTTGAGACCGCATTTGGATCTTATGGTCAAAATGTTCTAGTAGCTTGAGGTTGTCCTTGGTTTGGATTTTGATTCCCGCATGAGTTTGTGGTCTATTTTGCTAATATGGAGTCTTGGCTTGAAACTAATTTTTAGGTTGATACGGCCTAGAACTTTGAGTTTGTTGTCTCTTGATAGTAATTAGCTCATTTCTTAGGTTCGTGGTTGTTTCCTAACCTCCTTTAGTTCCTTGAAAGTACTATAATACGTAGAAGCCTCACCGTAGCTTTGATTTATAGGGGTTGGAATGAGATTCAACTCATGTATTTTACTAGTTATAGTAGTACCCATGTCTAGTATAGAGAGGCATTGGTGGCGTAAGTGCAAGCTTACCATCTTGAATCAAATAGTTCTCTACTCGATATTTGTGTCATAGATCCTGAAGCATCGTTCCTCCCATTGATTGGATCATCATAGCAATGTCGGAATTCATACCCTTCAAGCATTAGAGAAACGATCTTTCAACAGCTTTTCGACATCTATCGTAATCCTCTCCCATGTCTCGTTGGAAATGAAAAGTAAAATCTGCCATTTTCTCATTTGGAGCCATTTTGATTATTGTCAATTATTCCAATAAAGACAGATTATGTTTCCTCTCTTTAAATTAGCTCATGAAAGAGCTAAACATAACTGATTAGAATTTTTAATAGACGTTATTAGGCTCATAAACCATTATAAGGCCTTTACCTTAAAAGAGGAAGCTAGTAACTTGACCACAACATCCATTTTGTTGATTTCATGAATTACACATACATTAGTGATGTCATGGATGAGTTTGATAGGGGTTGTATGGTTTTATCCTATGAATTAGGGAATGTTCTTTACAACTACAATTAGAATTGGATTTTTATCTTTTAGGGCAAGTGGACTACTTCTTGTGAAGTTAAAAAAATGGTTAGGTGGTCCTTGAGGTGGTTAATGATGTGCCATTATGATTGGGTCTAAGGATTACATCCGATTGGAGAAATACTATACTAGATGGAGGTATAGACAAAGTTCTGTTAGTCGGAGATGGTGATCTTTGTGGTCTTCTTACTCTCGTTCCTCTACCTTGTGTTAATTACAACTAGACAAATAGTCCCTCTTCTCTAGTAGCATACCTAGTTCGAATGCTTCTCATGTACTTGGAAAACTTATGTTGCTACACAACTGAATTTAAACCCTTGGATTCGCAAGATGTTTTGGGAACTGAGCATCAAAATCCTAGATTTTTCCAAGTTACACACAAAACATGACAACACAAAAATTAAAACTTTTGAAATATTTGTATGTTTCATATTATGGAGGTTGAATTTTTCTTTGAAATGACATTCCTAAAAATGTAAGATTTTCAAATGTCCAAAACCCCGAAATATAAACTTTTGAGAACCCTAAAAACCAAAACCCGAAATTGAAATCCTAAGATGTCTAAAATCCAAAATCCCAAAACCCGTAATTTAAAAAACACCGAGATTTTGAAAATTAAAATTTAAAAAATCTAAAAATCCTCTTTTGAAGATTAACCTCTGATCTATCTATTGGTAAAATTTGGACTTTTTTTTAGAAATTTTAGCCATTAAAAATCTATTTCGAGTTCATCTTGAGAGGTTAAAATTCTAAAATTGGAGAGTTTGCAATTTCTAAGTCTCGAATTTCTTGAAAATGCCTTCAAAGATCATAAAATTACTTCCTAGTCCGATTGGGTGTGCCAAAATTGTCATGGAGAAATAAAATCACCCATTATTTCTTGTAAGTGAATAGTTAAGGCGATCGGTGTGATTTTCCAAACATTGAGTTATCCCAAAGTGTGGGACTTTGAAATTGGGATAACCCTCTGGAAAAGGACGCATTCCTATCCTAACCTAGTGTTGACTACTATAAAGCGTAGAGAGTTACGGATATAACCTTAATCTAATTTTTCCAAGGAGAGAGAGATAGAGAATATGCATTAAAATTAAAACCTACTATAAGGGAAGGTGATACAAAAATAAGGATGTTGAACAACCTGCACAATAAACATAACACAACTAGAATCTTGCAATGAAAATAAAATAATACACAATAATTTACATGTGATGAAAAACAAGAAGAGCTACAAAAAAAAAAAAGGGTGTTTAGAACATGCACGAGATCCGTTTATATTGGTGACAAAATTGATACAATACAACACACTCAAGCCCAAAGGAACATATTTTACATTACAATGTCTAGTAAGGAGGTTCGGAATCTCCACAAAATATCTTATAGATAAGAATAAGAAGGGAGGGGCTTGTACAAGGTGTCGAACCATTTGAAATGATCCCATCCTTGTGATATATAGGAAGAATGAGAGAAAGGGAGAGATAAGAAATTTGAAATCTTTCTTCAACCACCCTAAAATGCATTAAAATAACCTACAACAATGATGGGTGCCACTACAAAACCCATACCTCCATATACTTTTCCTTTTTGGGGAAGAAAGGAAGCCCATACCTTCATCATTTTGGTAGGTGAGAAATATGGAAACATTCCTCTAAAATGGAAAACTATATTTCCTCATTTTAAAGTATTAGGTCTCACTAAACTTAACAAAACTAGTCAACATGTGTGTAGAGGACACCGAGAGATTTCCAAAGGTCTTATTTTGTGTAAATCCAAGCCCCATCAAAATTTATGGCCATCTAAAGATGAGGGTGCCATACTTGTAATAAATGTGAGTGGTTTATTCTATTTCTTCAAACTCGACAATGTATCGCAACCTCCGAGATATAAAATTTTTGATATTCGGGATTCGGATCTTCGGAAGTTAATGCTTTGGAGTTCGTTGTTATTGTTCATATTCATGAGCTCATGAAACCTCTAAAATGTCAAAACCATCAGGTATGAAATTTTGACTTCTGGTTTCAGACCTTTGTCTTTTCGGGGGTTTGGGTTTTTGGATTTGGGGGTTCAGGTTTTGGGAGTTGGGGTTTTTTAAATTTTGGGATTTCGGGGTTTTAGTTTTAGTATTTCGAGGCTTTTTCATTCTTTTGGTGACACATTTATTTGAAACCATGAAATCCCAAAGTCTAAATTTTTACTTCAAACTTTTGTGTTTTCCCTCCTTGTATGACACTATTCATCAGAGCTTCGAAACCTCGGAAACTACATAACCCAAAAATGTGAATTTTATAGTTCATGTTTTAGAATTCTTTCCCTTTTTCATGCTTATTTTCTGAGTCCCCAAATTTGACCATATCCTACCTCCAAACAACCACACCTCCAAGTATGAAATTCAGATTTCAAAGCTTCTTTATTTCCCAAAATCCACTATTATGTGCTCAACCTATTTTACTAAATTTCTCGCTCAAGCCCAAAATGTGATCTCCCATGGCCGAATCGATCCTCCTACTTTCTTTGTGTGAGGAAATATTTATGTAATGTCACCCGAGAGGTTAAATTAGATAACAGTTCCCTTTAGGATTTACATGCTAGCTATTGAATATGCCGGCTTAGGTTTTTTTCTATTTGGCCAAGAACAACGTTTTTGAAGGCATTATGCTCAAGCCAAGCATTGCCACACTTGATGCTGAAAGAAAAGACAAATCATCCCCTTCATCGTCACCGAATATGCCCTCGGGATTTTTCAAACAATAATCAAACACGTTGTTCATGGAATCATGGTAATTAATATTCATGTCATGTAATTCCTCTCTTTTATTAAATTCTAAAATTCTAAATTTCCTTTTCATTTGGGGTGCATACAATTCCTATCGGCATCGATCTATGGTGGAGGCCACCTTGAATTTAAACATGATGAACTAGGAAACAACGATGGCATGCATCCTTATCAAATGCACATGGTCTACAAAACATGTGCTTGAAGTCATGGAGTGGTAGACAAAAGAACATGGAGGTAGCACAAAAGGATCTGTTGACACGAGCCTCCGTCAACTCTCTCTACCAACTCGAAAAATATAAACGTGCGGGAAAAATTAAATTAGTAAATGAGGGCATGTTTGTCAAGGGATATTGTGGGAATCTTGACATAGAGATGAAGGAATCAATGAAATATTCTTCCAATTCCAATGTTACCTCAAACCTCCTCCTTATTTAATAGCCAGACAATCACATCTTTCACATACTAATCAAAAGCATGTGAAGTATCCAAGATTTTTCCTTTTCTCATTAAATGTGGCCTTGATCCTAATCCATAGAAAAGGCCTTTATTAGCACATCCCTTATGCAAAATGAAAGGAGAGAAATTATCTCATGAAACAATAGGCCATAGAGTTTTTGTGTCTAAAGAAGATATTGTAGAAGATAAAAGAGGATTTGTGAAGATATGTGTTGATGCGAAATCACAAGACCCACGAATGGCTTTGAGTTTGTATGGGACATTCACAGTGATCAGAAAACATTGGACCATCTCTCAAGCTGTGGGACTTGCAAACTTGAGATGGTCCTGCATGAGAAAGTTGGTTCTTCATCCTAAACTACCTCGCCACAAGCTACTCTAGTGTAGGAAAACTAATCTAACCTAATCTAATAGTTCCAAGGGACCAAGGAGAGAGAAAGAGGGAAGACAGAGCCTACACTAAAGTGGTGATACACTAGAAAAGGAAGGTGTTGATCATAGATCCAACTGCTTAAAATGAAGATGATGGACAGATGCATCATAGGCCAAAGATAGATTTCACATCGAATACCATTTAAAACCCCTTAAACATAGCTCCCAAAACCTTCAATAGACACCATAAGTATGCATAAAATACCTTGCAATGAAGAGAGGTTAGAAGAGACAACAAACTAAGCCAAGGATGGACAAAATGCATCATGAAATAGATTCTATTGCTCCGTAAGTTCACACAGACACTTTTAGTGGGAAAGAGGCAAGAAAATGCTATTACTGAGCAAGGGATGAGGTTTAATGCCACATCGACCTAGGGAAGAAAGAGAGAGGGGGTCGAGAGGAAAATTATCAACTTTGAAAATGAGTCAAGGTCTTACATTTTACCCATGAAGCAACGAGAGGAGAAGAAGAAAAGGGGGAAAACTGATTTGAAATCTCAACTACCAACATTAATCCCTTTAAATTTTCCTATAATTAGTCAAATTGGTTCTCTATGTCTGCTCGGTGTGCTCGAGAAGGAAAGATGAAAAATCGATCAGATCCGGGTAGTTGAAGCAATCTGATGTTGTATTAATGGCATGAAATACGTTCTACTATTTTACACCCACCAAATACTATAAAAATAATATGTTATGCTTCTATGGTTTAGAGGAAGTCGAGCCATTTCCAAAATGTCTTTTCTCTCTCAAATCTGAGCTTCGAGTCAAAATATATGGCCCTATGAATATTTTACGCCTAAGACTACTAAAATAGCATAAATGAAGTTCTTGCAAAAGGGATTCGTGGGCCTGAAAATACAAACTACACTTTTGTGAAAAAACACAAAAAAATGAAGCCTCCCACATCCTTGTAGGATCAAAAATCACTTTACACTAAAAAACCTTTGTGCGCCCGAAAATTCACTTTTTCACAAAAATCTTCGTGGGCCCAAAATTCATCATGAGCTAGAAAACCCTACACACCCGAAAATTCATTTTGGAAAAATCCTTCAAGGACCCACACTTTGCAATTTTGCATTTAGGAAAATAACTTCCTCGAGCTCGTGGGCCCGTGCCTTCAAATTACACCATTTGTAAAAGTAGCAAAAATTCCAAAGTTTTCCCAATGGCCCACTTCCCCATAGCTGAAAAAGGCCAGACACATGACTTCTCTAGGCATCGACGAGGTGCAGCTTATTGTTATATCAAATAAGTTCATTCTTATTTTGGTTAACTTACCTCCATTTTTCCTTCCTTTCTATTCAATCTCAAATTTTACACATTTTCAGCACTCAATGTTTTATAAAAATAGCTTCATTAAATGGGAAATTTCATCCCCTTTCCAGAAAGGTAAAGAAGTCCTCCTAACTCCAAGTATTCTAAAAGTTATGGGCCAAAGAGGCCTAAGGAGGATTTTATGCCCAAGGTGGGTTGGTGCACTTAGGGAAGAATTTTTGTTGAGGAAGTAGACCAGCAAAGTGGCGAGAATACATTAAGGCACTTTAGCAATTTACGAATAGGCATAATTTCAATTGCCTACCCATGGTCAGGTGAAGGGGAAAATTTTTGTACTTAGCCTTTTTGGGCTAAAAACATAAAATGAATTATCTTGCCTATGATGCCATGAAGGAAGATAAAGGGACAATGACGAATTCACCGCCGCCAATCAAAAGGTACACATCATCGGTGAGAAGGCAAGGATGTAGAGGAATTTAAGAAATTTCATCCCTTTTATCCAAAATCTTTAAAGGCACGAATTGAGCCACACATCGATTTGCCCATAAGAATATGACAAGTGGCCATCGGTGAAAAGGTGAGTTGTCGAGGTGTTTTTGAATTTTGGCTCTTTTATCAAAAAGATAAAGGAATAAAATTGAACCACACCTTTGAAACCAATCAAAAGGTGCCACATGTCAGGTGTTTGCTAGGAAAAAGTGAGCTGCAGAAAGTGGGGCCCAAAGAAAATTTAGCTTTTTACATCTTTTTCAAAAACGTAAATCCAAATTTTTGACCCCATGTCCAATCAGAAGGCACCACGTGTTAGGTTTTCGCTAGGACAAAAGTGAGCTACGGGAAAGTGGGGCCACTAGAGAAACTTTAGATTTTTACATCTTTTGAAAAAATGGAAACCCAACTTTGGACCTCGTAGGCGATTAGAAGAAGCCACATGTCACGGCGAACCTGTGGGGCTATGGAGATTTCTAGTTTTATTTCAAATTTTGTGAAAAAGGGGGAAAATGAAAATTTTGGGCCCACGAGACCCTGATTTTTACCATTTTTTCCCTAGTTTGGTTATAGAATTTCAAATGGCCATATATTTTTATTCAATAGTAAATTATTATCAAATTTAATACCCTTAGAAAGCTCTCAACGTCCTCTACAGAATGGAATCTTCAATTTTGATTTTTGGTGAAGTTTGGCGGAAGACGATGAAAACAACATCCCTAGCTAGGAAAAGTTTAAAACCGGACATCCAACCACTAAAATTTAATGCTTTATGGAACCCATTTTTCTCCAACATGGTCAAATACATTGTAAAATGGATTTTTTAAGGTGGTTGTACTTTCAAATAAAATTTCCCATGTTCCCCTTTCTTTTTGTTCTATGTTTCCATCGATAAAAGATAATTTTTATCTCATCGTAAAGGGTTGGAAATTTTTTTCCTTGGCACTTTCCCTTATTCTCTTCCAAGAGTGAATTTATGGATTTCAAACCTTCCTTTAGAACTAACATTTTTTTGTCTTCTCGGAAAAGTCAGTAATGCATTGTATCAAATCTACGAGGAAATAATATATGTCCGTGGGTGATTTTCAACCCTCTCTTATCTTTATTACCTCCATCCGGTCTTTCATTACATACTGGTTCTTTGTGCTTAGAAATTGTGTTGCATTCTTCTAGTTTGTGTCTATCAGCAAAGCAATTTTCCATCATTCCTTTGGTGCATCACCTTGTTAGATTAGGTTTATTTTCCTTACATTCTTTAACTCTATCTCCTTGGTAAATTAGAGTAGGATTTAGGGTAGATCCTCTGTAATTTTCATGCATGCACCTACATAGAGGGACAGGTACCATCCTTAATATGGAGAGCTTTCTTTCTTTCAAAGCCCCACACTTTGAGATATGCTCAATGTTGTGCAATCACACCAAATGAACCATTCTAAAGTGTAGACCTAAGAGGTCAATTTAGGGGTGCTGTGATTCTACACTAACAATTTTGCACACCCAAAGGTGGGACCAAGATGTCTTCATTTCCATTATAGCAAGATTTATATGCACTTTTGTAAATTTCCAACTTGCATGAAGCTTTAATTGCACATATGGTGAATCCAAAAGGGGTATAATTCATTGGTCATAGTAGTCCCGAGTTTTGGCGATTCATGAGAAGAATCTAGACAATATCAAGAAATAGAGAAGAGGGATTTTTTTATCTACATTTATCCCCGAAAGAAAAATGGGAGGAAGAAGAGTTCAAAGATCTCCATATCCACCAAATAAAAAAAAAAATTCAACACCTCCACCGGAATGCCTTTCATCCAATCAACAAGGGTTTTTAGACCAATCAAGATGGCACAACCAAATCCTTATGCCAACTTCACTAGTAGTAGCCCACTTGCTCTCAATGCACAAAATCTCATTTTCATTCTAGCATTAAAGAGTATCTCATTTTTCACTGGAGAAAACTAGACCACTCTTGGTGACCACATCCAAGACATTGCAAATGTTTGTGTAATCCATGAAATTGTGGAAATGGACATTACTTTGTCAAGTTGTTGGCATCCTCCTTCAAAGGAAAATCCTTGCAATGGTTTAAAATTCTAACAACATGATCTATCACAAGTTGGGACAATCTATGCACAACCCTCCATAACAAATTTGGAGAAAAAGGGGATAACTTGTCTCTATTGGAACAACTGAAAACCATCAATAGGGCTCCTAATGAGAAACTAACTGACTTTAACTTCAGATTTCAAAGAACATGGGATAGAATTCCATTGCCTGTGAGGCCAATAGCTGAAGGTGCCTTTCTATACTTTCTTAAAACTTTAAATTATGATATTGCAATGTTGATTCAATCCATGGGAGGTGTAACCTTACCTCTATCGTACCCTATTTCCATTAGAGATGAGAATTGCTTAATCTAGGATGGTAAACTTTCACCTAGACCACCCATGCCCCTATATCCAGAATTAGGAAATCCAAGTGCTAGTCAAGCACCTAATTTAGCTCCCATTCCCACCCCTTGAAATCAAAGTTCAGTTGAAGCTTCTAGCTCATCTTCCAACACCTCAAATGAGCTCTAAAAGGTCATGAAACAACTGCAAATTTTTGGATGAATGAGTTGGTAACACTTAAGAGGTATGAGCTCAAAATTTTAGTCCTTATCAGCCTCAAACTCAACCCAACAAACCACCATATCAGCCTAATAGGTAACCTATCCCAACTGCAAATCAAAATCAAGTCGGTGATGAGGCCAAGATATGCCCAATAAATGTACAATATATGATCTGATCTTACTTTTATTTTCATTAAGTTCAATAACATTTCATAACTTTTATTTAATCTAATATGAATTAAGATGTACTTTTATGTCTTTTGATTAATTGTGATTCTAATGTTAAAAGCTCGATATTCCCGATAAAGTGTGTGTTTCAAATTCAATTTTGTAATAACGTAGGTCTAATCAATGAGAAAATGAAGAAGGTCACATTAATTATATTTTCGGTAGCATCTTTCCCCACACAGCTTAGTTCTAGAACTTGCAAGATAGTTCTAGAACTCCATCATACAATCATCAGCTAGTTCCAGAACTTTAGAACTTAGTTCCTGAACTTCAATATTTAGTTTCAAAATTTTTGGACCAAGTTCTAGAACTCCTGTGAATAGCTTTGAAACTCACACTATTTTGATCCATAATGATTTCCTATGGTTCCTGAACTTCTCCAAAGTTCCAGAACTGATGGAAGTTATCTACTCTAACCATATCTGGATATTTTAAATCAATGACCCTTTTAATCAGAAAGGATGAGAATATTTTGAACACGATCCAAGGAAGTTATCTTACATTTGTCAAATCAACAACAATCCGATTCAACATCCATTCTCGGGCACGATTATATTTCATCAGAATTGTAGAGATAGCTATGATTGTAAATGTATATAAAATCGACATGCAAGAGATAGATATAGAGATGGGATATGATATGATATAGAAAAGAATAGAGAAAGAGATATAGACTAAGTACTCGGTTCTAGTACATTTTGTAATACCGAATGTTTTATTAATAAATAGCTGCTTCTGTTTGAGAGAATTTTGAGTTGTTAAATCCTTATTCGAGGAGGAGCAAGGGCCAACTCCCAAGAAGCCGGACATTCGTCTATTTGGTATTTATGTTTCTTCATTAATATCTTAGATCTGTTTATTCTCATATTGTTTTAATCTTTTCAATTAAACTCTGTTGTGTGCTAAATCTTACAGTGTTCAAATAGATTCTTATATTTCTTGTAGTCATTTTCAAGCATATTAAATTGAGTGTGTTTACTTTGAAGCAAGTGTGTTTATTTCCATTCTCGAAAAGTGTGTTTCGTTTAAAAAAGCTTTTAGTGTGTTTATTTTCAGCAAGTTTTCAATAGTATGATTTAAATAAGGTTTTACCAAGAACTCCTTTAGACATTGAAAAGATCCCCCAGAAAATACAAAAAAACATAACCATAGTCAACTACTAGAGCAATAAGATTACTCTTATTGCATATAGCTTTTAACACGCCCTGGTCTAATATGACATCAACAAGAAGTTGATTAAATGAAGGAAATAATGACACCCATCATTTTTGGCATGGTTACCAAGGACACAAATTTAGAAAATTTCTAATTAAGTGTTATCAAGAGAAAAAATAATAAATCTAGTAGGTTAAGGATCTTCTGTACTATATCACATAATATATGAGTAGACTAAGAAACTCAAAGGATATATTCCTCCCAAAAAAATCTTCATAAGAATTCACAACATCCTCTAGTCTAAATAAAGAAATTGATCAAGAATTGGAGGCACCATCATCCCCTGTCAAACAATAAATAGAATTGCCACTTTGGAATTCTTAGATCAGTCACCTAAAGGAAGTAGAACTTTTAGAAAAAGGCTTAATACTCAAGATCCACTTAGGATAATTTTTTATTCCCAATTGAGTAGTCAACCCCCTACTCTTGATTTTTCTCCTCCCCCAAAGCATATCACATATCACATTTATTGGGAGGAAAATTAAGAAAATATTTTCAAAATGTCATTGAAGCTGAAAGAGAAACTGATAGGACCTTTACTTATCCAATCCAACTGGAAGATGATGAAACATCAATGAATAATATCTCACTTGCACATTTACCCACATTTAGAGGGATGTAATCTAAATACCCTAACCAATTTCTATTTGAGTTTAAAGTGTTATGTAAGACCTATGACTATAAAATGGATAATCAAAAACTCAAGTTGTTTCCATCCACTTTGAAGGATGAAGCAATGAGGTGGTTCATGAGATTAGCATCCAACTCTATTAGAACTTTGGCACAAATGGAGACTGCCTTCCTAGACAAATACCAAGATTATTTTAGAGGAGAAATACAAAAGAATTATTATTCAAAATCAAGCAAGAGGAAGATGAAAATATGGAAAACTATTTAGATTGATTCCTCTTTGTGGGCAAAAGATGTGGATTTGTACTTCAAGAGGAGTTAAGCAAAACAATTTTTTTTAAAGGTTTGGATGACAAATCTATGGAGGCTCTTAACTTGATAGGATGTGGAAACGTTGATCATTTAAGAATCACTGAAATTAAGGAGATTTACGAAGCTATTCAAGAAAAAGGGGTGGATCTCAAAAGGAAAATCGGTGAAAAGTCTGAATGTAGATATGAACAAACTAATAGATGAATTAGAAAAATTTAGAATAGACATTTTAGTTCAATTAACCTCTACTATGGATGGATTACAAGCTAAAGCAAATGCCAAAATTGAACCATTGGCTATGTATTGTCATAGATATAGGAAGAAACATGCACTAAGAGATCATCCTTTGGATAAAACATAAATGTGTCTTATCTCGTGAATCTAAAGAACATGATACTGATGCTTGTTCTCCACTTCCAGTCATAAAAAATCAGTTTAAACAAACCAATACATCATCCACAATAGAAGAAATGAATTTTGTTCAAAGACAACCTAACCAGGGGTAGTTTATGCAAAGATCATTTCCTACTCCTAGATGATGCCATAGGCTGCTTCAAACAAGTACCAAAGAATTGGGGAAAACCACCTTAGGCACATCAACCAACATGGAACCCTCAAGATTGGGCAAATCAAGCTTGGTATGCTCAGGTATATCAATAACCATGGGTTGTTCAAGAAAATACTTGGTCACAACCTAGATAGAACACTAATGATAATGCTCAAGGAAGAACATATAAAAATAAGAACCAACAGCCATCATGGGATCCCTACACAAAAATTCACAAACTAGTAAAAATGTATTCCAAATGCAAATGCCAGCGAGAACTAGTTGCGAACCCAAGAAACAAACAAACAACTCTTGTTTATGGAACAGAATTAGAAAAATCAGGTGATTTACGTGCTATGGATTTTAAGGATATTCACACTAGATCTAGAAAAATCATTAGCAGTCCACCTATTACAATCACTGAAATGATAGAAGAAAATGAAATCCCTAGTTTTATAGAGGATATAAAAACAAAAGAAAAAGATCAAGATATCAATAGTATTGAGACTCCATTTCTAGAAAGATTCAAAGAATATATTGAAGCCAAAGATTCTGAATTGGTACATGAACTAAGGAAATTGAATATTGAGATATCCCTATTAAAAGCAATTAAGGACATTCCTGAATTGAACAAATTAATCAAAATATTATGTTTGAAAAACCCTAAAAGAAAGAAACAATACCCCAAGACTATCAAAGTAGATGGGAAACTTGCTGATTTGTTAGAAGGAAAACTATTACTTCCCAAATATGGAGATCCTAGAAGTCCTGTCATTTTTTTCTCTATAGGAAATAAAGATATAAATAATGTTTTGGTAGATTTGGGAGTAGCTATCAATGTAATGATAGTAGATACTCTAAAAACATTACCATTAATAGGTATGCAACCTACTAATACCATATTGCGGATAGCGAGACCGATCAGCAAAACCAGAAGGAATTATTAAAGATGTGGCGGTTATGGTGGAGTCATTAAACTATCTAGTTGACTTCCTTATATTGTAGCTAACACATAAAACATTAGGTTACCCCATTATTTTTGGTAGACCATGGTTATCTACAATTACTTCTTTAATTGATTGCAGGTCGGGTGATATGAAAATATCTAATGGTAAGAATTCTAAGCAAATTTCCTTATATCCTACTTTGCATAACCTTTTCCGACAATCATGAACAATTATGGGTTAATTCTTTTGAAAATGATAAGAAAATTTTGCCTTTTTGGCTATGATCACATTGTAGGATCATGTAAGAGAAGTAGAAGAGATGATTAATCCACCATTGGATGAGCACCAACTATCCTCCTTGAAACAATGAGACATAATTCTGCAATCAGCGAACTTAGTTCCATAACCTATGAACTTAGTTTTGGAACTTGCGAATATAGTTCTCAAACCTCGCGGCTATAGTTCCTAACCACCATATTTCATTCCATAACCACAACAACAACAGTTCTCTTTGATTGGAAATAATTTCACTCCAGAGGAATGAGATTTCTCATGGGGAGAGGATGAATTAGAAGATTCAGTTTCAAATACATCAAGAAGTGGTGAAGAATTTATGGAAAGTAGCAGATGAAGAGTTTATCCTGCAAAGACATAAGTATCATAATTCTCATTACTGTCCTTTATCCATTATTCTATCTCAAGGAACTTATTGAGATGTTGCTTCATACTATATGTTGTTACCAAATTCATATCCATTAAATACTCTAATAGACCCCATTCAACAAATCAATTTGTCACACATTCAAACCAAGCATGTTCAAATTCAACTAGGTAAAACTTTGAACATTAATAGTTGGTTGAAGGATGATGAAGAAGCTAAATTGTTTGATGTTTTAAAAAATCATACTAAATATTTTTCTTGGGATTACAAAGACATGAAGGGGATTCACCCAAGTATCTACACTCATCACATCTATATTGAAAATTTTAAACCAGTTAGGCAGCCTCAGAGAAGGATCAATCTAGCCTTAAGGGATATAGTCAAACAAGAAATTGAAAAACTATTACAAGTAGGTTTTATCTACCCTATCTCAGATAGTCAGTGGGTATCTCCTCTTGTAATTGCTCCCAAAAATAATGGAAAATGGATAATATGGTTTGACTATAGGGAACTAAACAAATCCACAATAAGATATTATTTTCCCTTACCATTCATAGATCAAGTCCTAGATAACCTTTCAGGTAAACAATACTTTTATTTCTTGGATGGCTTTAGTGGATACAATCAGATTAGAGTTGCTACTGAAGATCAGGACAAAACTACATTTACATGCCTATGGGGAACCTTTGCCTATAGGGTGTTACCATTTGGCTTATGCAATGCTCCTACAACTTTTCAGAGAGCTATACTTGTAATATTTGCTGATCTAACAAATGATTGTGTTGAGGTATATATGGATGACTTCACTGTACACAGAGATACATTTGAAGATGCTTTGAGAAATCTGGATAGAGTGTTAACAAGATGTGAACAACACAACATGTCTCTTAGTGATGAAATTTGTTTGATGATGATGGATGAGGGGATTGTATTAGGACACCATATTTCAAAAAGAGGAATTCAGGTGGATCAAAACAAAATTAGGATCATTTCAGATTTACCTATTCCTCAGACCCCCACAAATATCAAATCATTTCTAGGGCATGTTGGGTACTATAGGAATTTTATAAAAGATTTCAATAAAATTGCTTCTCCCATGTTTAACTTACTAACCAAGGTCTGTGAAATTCTTTGGGATGAAAAGTGTCAGCATGCTTTTGAAGAAATTAAAGAAAAATTAATTAGTGCCCCAATATTGAGAGGACCTAATTAGGAAAAGTCATTTCATATCCAAACTGATGCCTCAAATTATTCCATTAGTGTAGTTTTAGGACAGAAAGATGAGGAAGGAAAGATGTATGCCATTTATTATTTTAGCAAGAATATTACTCCCACTAAAAGGAATTACACCACCACTGAAAAAGAATTTCTTGTTGTGATTTATGCAATCAATAAATTTAAACATTACATTACAAGGTACAAGATATTTGTACACATAGATCATTCAACAATTAAGTATTTAATGAACAAACTAGTGGTTGGAGGAAAAATAATTAGATGGTTATTACTTTTGCAAGAATTTGATATTACCATTTTGGACAATCTAGGTAAAAATAATGTGGTAGCTGATTTTTTGTCAAGACTAACCACTACAGGGGAGAAAGATCTAGTCAAGGATAACTTTCTAGATGAAAAACTATTTGCAATCTCAGCAAGTACACCATGGTTTGCTGATATGGAAAATTATCTTGCAACAGGGAAGTTCCCTCCTTCTTTCACTAAGAAACAAATTAAGAGGTTAATCAAAATCAGTGCACAATTCAAATGGTTAAATGGAATGCTATTTAAATGTGGTCCTGATTTTGTCTTGCACAGTGTGTAAGAGAGGATGAAATCTTTGACATCCTCAGAGCATGTCATGATGAACCAAGTGGAGGACACTATTCAATGAAAATAATAGCTCATAAGATACTTGGCACTAGTTATTATTGGCCATATTTGTACAAGGATGTGAAGAGATATATCAAGCGGTGTGATCCTTGTCAAAGGATGGGACAACCAACTTTCACCAATGAAATGCCTCTTCAACCTCAAGTTGTGATTGAACCATTTGAGAGATGGGGATTGGATTTTGTTGGTCCCTTTAATCCTCCTTCAAAAGGAAGGAATATATTCTTGTGTGTACTAACTATGTGACAAAGTGGGTAGAAGTGTAGGCATTGACAAATGCCACTGAAGAAGCAGTTGTTGATTTCCTTTGGAATAAAATTATGATAAAGTTTGGAGCACCAAGGAGCATAGTTTCATATTAGGGACCAAAAATCATGTCTAAAATGATCCAAGCTTTCAAAATGTATTACCAAATCAATAATAGGAAGTCATCTCGTTACCACCCATATCACATGGGTAAGTTGAAGTAACAAACAGAGAATTAGAGGACATCCCTACCAAAACAGTTGAAGCTAGGAGAAAATATTGGGCAAAGAGACTACTTGAAGTCAGGGATTATAATACAACTTTGAAAAATACAATAGGTTTTTCACCATATGAGTTAATCTATGGGAAAAATCCGTCGCTTACCTATAGAGTTTGAAATATAAACATTGAGGACAGAAATTAAGGTGGGTATTGAGTTAGATGCATCTTAAAAGAATGAATCCTTCAACTCAATGAGTTGGATGAATTGAGGATGGAAGCACTTAAGAAAAAAATATAATTCAAGAGAAAAGGAAGCAATGGCATGACACACATATCAAGAGAAGGTAATTCAAAGTAGGATACTTGAGAATTTCTGTTTGATTCTAAGTATCAAGAATTCAAGGGAATATTGAGAGCCGATGGTTAGGACCCTTTTAGATTCGAAAATCTTTGACAATGGTTCTATTCAGTTACTTCCCATTGATGGCAGCAGCATAACACTCTTGGTCAATGGACATAGGCTGAAACTCTATAGGAAGCCTCCCACTAAGGATGAATTCTTGAGGAATATTGAAGTAGACAAAAAATTTGATCATATGGAAGAACCCATTTCTTCCAAAATGATCAAATAACTAGATGATAGATCCAAAATAAAGGGAAGAAGATGAAAACTAGTAAATGGAATTTTCTTTCCAAATTTATATACACACATACATACATACATACATACATACATACATACATATATATATATATATATCTATGTTCGTGTGTGTATGTATGTATATATATATATATATATATATATATATATCAAAGGTCAATTGAAACTAGCAAATGGCGATTGATCTCTTCTTTTGGCTGATTAAAATAAAAGGGAATTCTTTTAAAAATTCTAGTTGTCTTATCTAACGTGTTTTGTTCCACTTGTAGGAATGTGGAGTCATCATAGCAAAATGATTACATCATAAAAGATGGTAATTATATCTTTTAACTTATTTAGGGTTAAATTAAATGTTTGCATGTGTGATTTGACTTAATTTAAAAGTTGGTTTGGTGAGTCATCTAAATTATACATTATGATTACAAGTGATTAATCATGAAGATGATAAGGATGGGATAAGTGGCGAATAATTATTATTGGTAATCATTAAGGAAAAGAAAAGTCAAATAATTTGCGAGAATGATTCTTTTGGGAAATAGTGAATTGAGCTTGTGTTTTGCGAGAAAAGAACAGAGGGTTCCACCCCTAAGAACATAGAGTTCTACAAACTAAGAACAAAAGGTTCCGCAGGCTAAATTCTTAAGTCTTGTAGCTAACCAAGGATACTTATAACCAATTTACACAAATAAATATAACTCGAGCTGATATGGGGGTTAAAAAAAAATCGAAAGATGATTCCTAGGCTGCATGGCGGATGAGGAAGTGGTAGCTATCTTTGAGCATGCAGGATGGCTAGAGTTCCTGAGGAATTTTTCAAGGTATAATGATGAATTAGTGAGAGAATTCATCATAAACCTAGAGCAATCTAGGGAAAAGGTGAGAAATTTATTCCTCCCTTTTTCTGTAAATACAGTAAGTAATGTATCCGGAGTGCCAATTGTGCATGTTCCACAACCTGCCAAAGGGACTTTGAAAGAACTAATTGAAATTTTACTACAAGGAGAAGAAACTAAACCCCAGTACATCTACAATACAAACAAAATCATAAAAGGGGTTATAAGAACCACCTTACGAAACCCTTTGACATGGTGGCATTTTGGATAGTGAAATATTTAACCTGTGATGGTCAATTTGGGTCCGTAGGAAAAGAGGTCTTAAAAATGCTCATATATCTGAAATATGGAACCAGAAAACCTGAGTACATAATAAACCTTCCAGGGTTTCTTTTTGATTCAATCCAAACCATGGCTCAGAGATACTCTTGGGGTGTAGGGACAATCAAGAATCACGTTCTAATTCATTTAGTATGCCAACACCATTTTTTGTCGAAGAAAAATGGAGAAGAAATGTGGGACAAGTTTCTTGGCAAGTTCAAGAAAAACCCTAATATTATCAGAAGGTCAATTCCAGCCCTATACTCTCCTTCATCTAATTTTAAAATTGAATAATAAGAAGGAGGTGTCCCTACAAGAATAATTTCTGTAAAAATAATCAAGACAACGGAGCCTTCTATGCCTTTAAAGAAAAATATTTCTTCTGTAGCAGCTTCAGGGGAAGGAATATATTTCTCTGATGATGATAGCTCACCTAGAAAAGGAAGAAACAAGAGTAAGAAGGAGATCTAGGAATAAATCCACCACTGAGCATGTTGAAATTCCCCAGAAAAGGAAAATCCATAAAAGGACAAGGGAAATCTCAGAGGAAAGGAGTGAACAGGAAAAGATGGAAGAAGAGGCTACTGATATTCTAGGCAACTTGGCCATGACTCCTCCTGAGTTAAGCCAAGCTGAAATGGATAAATGAGATGAGATACTTGAATAGTAGGAGTTTCAAGAATTAGTTGAACCATAAACATTTCCACAGGAAGAAGAAGAGTTGGCATCATTGAGAAGAAAAGGAAAATTTCCTTTGATAGAGGAAGAATGCCCAACTCCTCAAGTAATTTCAGAAGAAGAAGAAAGACATCAAGTTAAACAGGCTCTGTTCTTATCTAGAGCAGAGCTCATCATTAGAGAAAAAGATGAGGAATTAAATTTCCTCAAGATCAAAATGGAAAAAGAGAGAAGCTCATTGAAGAGCTAACAACTTAGCTTGCAGCTAGGAGTAAGAAATTATCGTAATGAAGGGACAACTAATAAAAAAGAGGAAAAATGTCAAAATGATGTGTCCACAGACTGCACAAACCGAGTTAACCTATTTATCACTCAAACAACTATGGAATGACACTTGCAAAGAACTAAGAAAGACCAAAACATCAAATGAAGAATTTAGGACCAAAATAGAAGAAGAAAGAAAAGAAAGAACAAAATGGGAAGAGAAATTTTATAAGGGAGAAGAAAACAGATATAAATGTCTTGTAAAAATCCATATGCTCCGCATTATGATTGAAACTTTTCTTGCTTGCAAAAGGCCCTATCCTTTATATAGTGTGTTTTTAGAAGAACAATTCATTCACTGGAAACTATCTAGGATTGCATTTGGACTTCCTCATGAACTAAATGATGAATCTGAATTCATGGAGGCTTACTCTCTATCCACTCCTGACAAAAAAACCTTCTGTGTGAATTTTATCTTTGTAATTTTATACTGCAGAAAAACACAGGGTTTATGATTAATTTATATGTGGGGGAGAGCCAGCTCAATGCATTTGTCTCTCTTCTACAAAACCAAATTGCATGGAAGGAAAGGGAATCTGAGTTTTTATTGAAAGCTGGCTCAACTGGTCTCTACATGAGAGCCCACTATGGTAAACCTTCAACCTTCCTCATTCACTTTAGAACTCATGCCTTTAATGAGAGGTTCAAAACACATTATCCAGCCATTATACAAAAGAGTATAGATTCCTTTACCTCTTATGAGGAAGAAAAATTTGATGAAATTTATGAAGGATGCTCAAAGAGGTGGGAATTCCTTACTATTTCCTTGAGAAGATGGGAAGTAGTATCCCCTACAAATCTGTTCTGGAGTTTAGAAAGGGCAAAAGCATTATGCACAATAATTCCTAGAGTCAATGAGACCTACGGACAAATCTGGATGGGAATGTGAACTAGGCCCCCTATACTTCTCACCCCCATGGATCCTTGGAAAAATAGAGGACCTCAAGACCCTGATAAATTTGAAGAGTGGGAAATAAAAATAGAAGAAGGAGATGGATACAATACCTCTAAGTTTAAGCATTGGAAAATCCAATATCAACCATTTGATCTGAGTGATCAAATGGAATACAAAATATATGACCCCACTTTTGAAGAATGAAGTTTGTAAAGGGACTTACAAATAAGTAAGTTTGGGGAAATGATGAGGCCAGTATATGCCCAATAAATGTACAATATATGATCTCATCTTACTCTTCTTTTTATTAAGTGCATTTTGTGACTTTTATTTAATCGATACGAGTTAAGATGTAGTTTTTGTATTTTGATTGATTTTGATTCTAATGTTAAAAGCTCTGATATTCCTAACAAAGTGTGTGTTTCAAATTCAATTTTTTAATAAAGGAGGTCTAATCACCAAGGAAATGAAATAGGTGGCATTCAAAGTATGTTTTGGGTAGCATCTGTCCACACGGTCTTAGTTCGAAACTTCCAAGCTAGTTCTAGAACTCCATCATACAATCATCAACTAGTTCTAGAACTTTAGGACTTAGTTTCAAATCCAATATTCCGTTCCGGAATTTTGGAATAAGTTCCATAACTCCTAGGAATAGCTTCCTAACTCTCACTATTTTGATCCTTAATAATTTTCTATGGTTCGGAACTTTTCTCAAGTTTTGGAACTGATGGAAATTATCTACTCTAACCATGTCTAGAGATTTTTCATCAATGACCCTTTCAATCAGGAAAGGATGAGAAGATTTTAAAGGCGAGATCCAGGAAAGTTATCTTACAGTCATCATATCGCTGACAATTCAATTCAACATCCATTGTGGGCATGATTCTATTTAATCGAAATTGTAGAGACAACTATGATTGTAAATTTATATAAAAGCGGACTGCAGTAGATAGATATAAAGATAGGATATGATATGATATAGAAAATAACAAAGAAAGTGATATAGACTAAGTACTTAGTTCCAAAGTACATTTTGTAATACCATTTTTTTATTAATAAATAGCCACGTATGTTTGAGAGAATTCTTAGTTGTTAAATCTTGATTTAAGGAGGAGAAAGGGCCCACTCCCCTAAGAACTAGGAATTCATCTATTTTGTATTTATGTTTCTTCAAAAATAGCCTAGATCTGTTTATTCTCGTATTGTTTTAATCTTTTCGATTAAACACATTAAAAATGACCAAACATGCATTTTAAGTGGCTATAAATACCAAGGTGTAGGGCATCCAAAATTTACCCGATTTTTTAAATTTTTATAGTATTTTTAATTATTTATAATTTACTAGTCAGATTTTAAAATATTTATGGCCACAAAAGTGGGACACACTAGTATGCTTTGACCCGCTAAATCTGCGAGTGTTCAAATAGATTCTTATATTTCTTGTAGTTATTTTCAAGCATATTAAATTGAGTGTGTTTATTTCAAAAGCAAGTGTGTTTATTTCCATTCTATGCAAAACCGTGTTTCGTATGATGAAAAAGTGACATGTAAGCGTGAAATATACAAGTAACTCTTCCTCGCACTTGACCTCCCGAGGTCATGCCGAGAAAGCCGGTGGGTATGGAATAAGTATAGGATGTAGACAAACTAGTTAGGAAATCTAATGTCTTGAATACGCACTAGTGGAATTTGTGAATCTAAGGCGAAGAAGGCCATTCTAACCTACATTGGTGTGATAGATCGATCGCGAGGATGAATATATGAAGGCTCCAATCAATATCGAGTTCGCGTGATTCAATCTATGGGTTGTGGAATACGTGGAAAATGACCTGGGATAGTTTCATGTATGTCTCCAGATAAGGTCATATGGTGGATAGTGAATATAGTCGACTCTATGGACGATTCTCTGGCCTAGTCTAGAACTCTCTAGCTTTGTTAGCTGCTATATCTAGTAAGAATAACTGTTCGATGATGATAGGTGGAAGTGGAGTGGATCTGAATACTAATGTGCATAGGCCAATGTCTATGTCTGATTGACTTACGGATTCGTTGGGTTGCGGGATTTGTGGATCGCAACCATAGACTCTTGTTTGTTGTGGTCCTGCTATGGTCATGCGTAGAATTAGTTCCTAATCCCTAACACCCAGTAATCGTATGCCTTTTCAGCCTCTATATTCAAAACTAGTAACTGTGCGATCTTCTCGAGTGCCTCACGGGCATTCTTGCAACTCGATTCTTAAGTTTGGTATCATATGCAGCAGTAAGAATGTGTCCTACATCTGGATGTGGGAAAAAGGATCACAACCAAATGTTTGTTCTCTTTCATGCCCTTCTACGATCATATGAATTTTGCCTAGGGTAATTTGTAGTTCGGTTGATTTGACTAAAACATGTGTGCTTGGTCATCTTCTATGTTTAGTCCGCTCAACCGGGAATTGATTTTTGCAAGCTTCTTGTTGTTTGGAAGACTTGGACCCTAATATTTTGATCTATATTAGTTATCATTGTGATGAGATTGGGCCGAGGCATGATTGGCTCGAATACGTATTCCCGGGTCTCTAGGTCCCGTGATTGTCATACAAAAGCAACAATGTAAAATGAACTACATTAAAAGTGAATTTAACTATGTGAAGTGTATTATAGCATATATGATTTCTCTATTTTTTTGTGTTTTACCGGAGCTTTATGAATTTAAGAAAGTAGCTATTTAAAATATCTAGAATTGACAGTAAAATAATAACTTAAAAACAAACAAGATAACCGAGTATAGCTATTTGTCATGCAATTTGTAGATCTATTCTAAATAATGAAATAAGTTATCTAATTTATTTGCAAGGCTCTAGATCCTACCTCGTAAGTGAGGAGTGAATCATAGTTTCTCGAAACTATCAATCCCCACACTTCCTGGCAATATCGAGAGAAGAATTGTGCAAATAAAGCAATTAACTACTCTATTTTATATGATTCTAACTAGAACTTTGAAAGCTAGACCTGGATAATAGTGGCGAATCCGATGGTGTGTGTGATCTTGTCCCCTCGGCGTGATCTCCTCATTCCTTCGTGTTCACGTGGATCCGAGAAAAGTGTGTAATGCTAGCATCAAAAAAAGTAGATATTGGGATAAAGGCAACTCGAATCGGCCGATCAATACAATGCGAGTAGGAGAGGGATAGCGCAAGAGTACAGAGCTTGGATTATGCAATTCTAGTGGGATCTATTGTGAGTCATGCAACAAAAAACGTCCACAACCTGAAACTATTCTATTTGAGGAGAAAACCTACAACTTTAATGGCTTCCTAAGATATTCTACTCCAATGGATTGGATAAAATAACAAAGCGATGCTTGCACTGAAGATGGATATGTGGCTTACTAATAGTAAAACAATGCTAACTAAGCATGCAATGAAAGAAACTAAGCATTCTAAGAAAAATGAAAACTAAATCTATTGCAAAGAGAAATCAGAGGCAAATTTGAGGGGCCATTTTCTTGAGCACAAGCCAACTATTTATAGCATTTGCATTTACCGAAGGTAAAGCCAAATAGAACTCTTAAACTATAAACAATGGCAAAACACTATTCCAGGAACTAGAATCATAAATGCAAGCCTATGGCGGTGAAAGAAAGCTGGTAAAACATTGAATTTACGTGAGTAGTGTTAAAAGAGCTTTACTGGAAAATGCGTAAGGACCACCACCCCGAGCGGGGGGCGGTTACAGCAGACCGCCACCACCGTTCGGAGCGGCGGTCACGAGACCATCACCCGGGTAGGGTGGCGGTTTCATCACAAGAGAAAATGACAAGAAAAGAGGGGAAAGGGAAAAAAAAAAAGCACACGAGGGCTAAGTGGGGCATGTGGGATGTTAACAAACACTCGAGATCTTTTCGGATCCCGAACACCTTGCGAGGAGAATTGTATCATCATTGGGGCACGTGTTACGTTGTTACGGTAGTACTGATACCTTACAATTTTGGTACGTACATATTGCCCCCTCGAGAAGTGTTTTAGCTGTGAAGAGGCGTAAAACGGTGGGTCCGAGTATGGTGGTCCCGAAATGGGAAGTTAGAAGTTATACCGATACATCCGTGTTTTGAAATGACGCCGTCCAAAATTTCTCGCTACCTACAAAACGAAAATAGAACTCAAATGCAGATGGAAACAATAGTTTGAAAATAAACACTAAAATAATAGGGAATGAGAACGTACCATTTGTGCGGGGATAGGAACTTACCTCCGTCGGTGCTCCAAACCTGTGAAAAAGTCATTTAAAATGAATCCGGCGCTATATATATGAAAGTGGGCCCATTTTCCTATTCATTTGTGCGAGTCGATTTGATTGATTTTGAGCTCTAGGACCCACGGTGACGGTTTCTTGTGTGAGTAGAGTCAAAACATCCATGATGAGATAGCGATCATGCCTCCACGTGTGGAACATCGACCCATGAGATCACAGGTTAGTTTTCTTCAGTTTATCCTTTTTACCCCCTTAAATTTGAAATGCTAAATATTTTGTCATGGGGGGGTAATTTTTGAAAATGTTAGTGTTAAAAGGTCCACCTAGGGGGCGCCTACTAGGTAGGCTTTGTTTTTAGGTAAAATGGTCATTTTTTGCACTTTTTAGGCTTTTTAAGTTTAAAAACCCATGTGGGTTTTCGGACCACGACCGCCGCCCGCCCAGGCAGCGGTTACATGACCGCCGCCCTATTCAGGGTGGTGGTTACATGACCGCCACCCTTAAGGCGGCGGTTACAAACCACCTCCATGCTCGGGGTGGTGGTTTTGCACTGTAATGCAAAAGGATCATCTTTTTGAAATTGTTTTTGCTTTTCTAGCATTTCTACGTGTTTTCGTGACTTTTCCAGTGTTACTCGAGATGCTAACTTGCTCTGTTTTGTGTGTTTTTGGGTGTATGTAGGCGAGAGAGGAGTATATCCTAGGAGTAGAGAGAGGGAGTGTGATTGGCTCCCAGGGGTACTAGATGCCCTCTCACAGGATGAGGAGGACACTCTTGGCTGGGATACTATGCATTTCACGCGTGCCCCATGTTACACCATCTAGCCACATCCTTTGTGACTTGTTCTCATCTTGGGATGTAAATCGAAACACCTTCCTCGATTGCTAGGGGTCCGCGTGAGTGGACTATTACATTAGAGGATGTCTATCGCGACAGGGGTCCCGATTATTGGGAGATGACTCACCTTAGAGACAAAGCAGGGTTCACGGGAACAGTTGCACAACCGGGGCTACATATATGGGAGATGTAGTCATCTCCATGGGGTCGAAGAAGGGGGTTAGAGTTTGATCCATTCCTACTTTGCCCATCCCCTTACTTCGCCAGGCTATCATGGGGATCCTTGCCTCGAGACTAATCAGGGACAAGGGAGGAGATACTTTGTTATACTGCTGGTCCCCTATTATTGCACAGATAGAGGGACACGGTCGGATATATGCCTGGGGAGCAGACATTCTTGGCACCACCTACCATGACTTATACAGGGTAGTCCATTTACAGGGGCAATCCTTGAGCCACTCGACCCTAGTTATAAGTTGGGTCTATGAGCACTTCATCCCCTACGGCAGAGGTGTAGAGGTGACAGACCTCGGAGCTGTGAGGGTAGCCAGACAGACAGACATGTCGGTGCTTAGAGCACCTCATCATGCAATTGCCTCCTTGACTACTACCGACATGGAGGCCACACCATACTAGACTATGGCAGGTATATGGGGTGAGGAGGCTCTTACCTTGATCTCCTATTCTATGACAGGGGTAGCTTATTGATACAGGTGGGGCGAGTGGAGATGCACCCCTTTGGCTGAGTTCCTCAGTAGTTTGGCTTACCATACATGGGTATACTTCCCTAGTGGCGCCAAAGTATACGAGATCACCGAGAGGCCGAGAGGGGGCCTAGATCTTTGAGGTTGGACAAAGTGGTTACTCTTGGTGTTCCTATTGCAGCCGGAGGGTAGTACATGCCAGAGGTAGAGCCGGTGTGCCTCGGCTCCTTTGCTTGAGATCACCATGGATCCTACCCATAGCAGCGATGACCCCATTGAGGTAGACTCCGAGTCTGTGGAGTTTACAGGGGGAGAGACAGAGGAGGAGACCAAGGACAACGATCCCGAGTGGCACGACTCCCGGGATATCATGCGGCCGAGAGGGCCGAGCGAGTGTAGAGAGGTTACTCTAGTTTCGAGAGAGCCACTCTCCTAGGGCCATGGGGAGGATGAGTCTGTTGTGGGGCGCTACGTTGCTCCAGCCACAGGAGTAGCCCCTCAGTCGGCAGCGGCATCCGTGGTGGGCGCTGATCCCATAGATCCATCTTGGAGGCCTAGTGATCTGAGTAAGTTACCCTCTCTCCCTTTTAATGTTCATTTCTTTGTTAGGATCTCCTTAGTTGCTATCTTGTATTTTTAATTTCTTGTTTGGTTTCTAATTTGTTTTCTCCTTTGTTTACAGAGACCGCTGATGAGTGGTGAGATTTGATTCATAGGGTATGCACTGATACCCTGATGATCCCCATGGAGAGGACTGCGCACGCAGAGCTATCCGTGGACACCTGGGAGCCTTGGCAACACTGGTAGACATACGAATGTCTTCGCCTGGTCGGCATGTGGCCAAGATGGTATCGAATCTCCACATAGAGTTAGCGGGGTATAGGATGACCGAGCACCTGATGAGGAGCCATTCTCATGGTGAGACTGTGGCTGACCCTCGGGATCTTAAGCCCTCTCTGTGCACTCGGAGCCTGGAGTAGCCAGCGTCTTAGGCGTGAGCATGTTCCTTGAGAGAGGGGTCTCGTAGGGATTGAGAAGCCACTTGGCTCTTGTAGATTTTTGTACGATACATTATTTTGTATATCCCGGGCTCTTTGAGAGTTTTGACCATGCTTAGTGCATGATGGTATTGTACATAAATGTTGATCATTTATATATATGTATATTTGTTCTAGATCAAATCCTTGGCATTCATAGCTTGCCTTCTATTTCTAGTTTCCTTATGTATACCATGATGTATGTTTATATGCTTTTTAGAATGTATGCAATGGCGAACAAATGATGCAAGTGTTTGAATTTATTTCTTTTTATTTCATGATCTTTGATATATGATGATGTAGATATAATGTGATTTTTAACCTTAGTTTCTCTAAGTAATTTTGGATACTTCATATTTGTTTTGGCAAAGTGATGAAAATAAGCTGGTATGATGAATGAGATAAACCTGCCCCTACCCCAACTCCACGCAACTAGTAAGATGCGAGGGCTTATCACCAAGAGTTGCGAAGGATGCAAGTTATGAGATGTAGTGAAATGATAATGATGAAAGATAGACAAAGCTTTGGCGGAACCAAATTAGGATATCACAAGCCCACTCCACTCGAGTGACCTCATAGTTTATAATGCTACTTACTTTGGGGTTTATCCATACTTAGATCCTTAGATGGCCACATAGTAGACAAAATATGGGTTTTTAGGATTTTAACTCTCTTGGGATTTTGAACATCTGATTCATTTGTTGTTGACTCAAAGCTTCAAGGTTTGAATTGTTTGTGTATGACCTTTTGCATTTATTTGTCAAGAGGAACCCCTACACTTTGCCCCATGCTACTAGTAAGAAGCGTGGGTTTATCACCGTGGGAAAAACATAGGTGAGTAAGGGAATTTCCATCCTTTCCCAACCCTACATCACTAGTAAGAGACACAAGCTCATCACCAAAGGTTGGTGGGGCAAGGAAATGTGTAAAATTAAAATGTTTTGTTTGATCAATGTTTGACTTATTTATTTGAGTAAAATGTCAATATGTGTTTATTTCTAAAGAGA
This sequence comes from Taxus wallichiana var. yunnanensis, assembly GCA_018340775.1. Lineage (NCBI taxonomy): Eukaryota > Viridiplantae > Streptophyta > Pinopsida > Cupressales > Taxaceae > Taxus > Taxus wallichiana. The sequence goes on from CM031240.1 coordinate 708,197,373, forward strand.
TATACATATGGGATAGATGTGATACCATGAATCTTCTAGATTAGACCATAGGCAAGACACCTACCCTAAGAAGAAACCAAAAGTGAGAATAAACTTGCAGATCTTGGTATGGTTACCGTTAAGACTTTATCATGTCTAGCTTTATTTGATGACATGATTCTAAGATAATTTTATGATATCATGAAAATGGAGAGGTATGATTAGACATTTTATGCCAACAACATCATGAGTTTGTATTGAATTTCTTTGAGAATAAAATTCCTTGATCACAATTTGTGTACGAAACAAGCAGACAAAATGATCTTAATCTATATGAAGATGCAATGTAAATATATATAAGAAGTGCTAGCTGCTTATACGTAGAACCGCTTGAGGTGCAGGGAATTGATTTTTTTGCCAAATTCCTCACCTTCTAGTGTACATAGGAGGTATGCACCGTTTCCATAGTCCTTCATGACTCGGTATGGGCCCAACCATTTAGGTGGAACTTCCTTCCTTCGCCGGTCTTCTTGTCGATCCGGCTGTCTAATCTTAGAACTAGATCACCTTCATATATGTCGCATTCATAGACCTTCTTGTTATATTTCTGACACATCCGGTCAGCATAGACTCTATGCCTCTGTTCAGCATCTAACCTAGTTTCATCTACGCTTTCTAGTTGGGAAAGATGTGCTTCTCTGTAAGCGTCTTCATCCGAATCCTTGTAATCAAATGCAGACTGGGTATTTCAACCTCAAGCGGGAGAACTACTTCTGCCCCGAATACTAGCGAGAAAGGAGTTGCTCCCATTGGTGTTCTTATTGAGGTTTGGTGGGCCCATAAGGCCAAATATAACTTCAGGTGCCAATCTCATTTGTTTTCTTTCACCTTTTTGAGGAGAATGGCTTTTAGTGTTTTATTTGTTGCTTCAGCTTGTCCGTTGGCTTGTGGATAATACAAGGAATCCGTATGATGGCTTATTTTAAATTTATTACACAATTCACAAACTTCATCATTCTTAAAAGAAGTCCCATTATCTAAGATAATGACTTGGGATACTTGTATCTACAAATGATTTGGTTGAAAATGAATTTGGTGATTACGAACCCGAGTACATGATAGTAAGAGGCATAGCTTCTACCCACTTGGTGAAATATTTTCTAGCCATGATTATAAAATTATGGCCATCTATGCAGCGAGGGAGAGAATTTCCTATCAAGTTGAGACCCCATGTAGAAAAGGGCCATGGAGTAGCAATTGGTTATAGAGTTTGTGATGGCATGTGGATCTCATGGGAGAACTCTTGGCACTTATGACACTGCGTCTGAACTCTCTCGCGTCATGTTCTAGAGTAGGCCGAGAAATAGCCCATTCGATGTATTTTATGAGTGGTGGCATGGCTACCTAAGTGGCCTCCACACATTCCACTTTGTGAAATTCATGGAGAATCTTCTTGGATTCTTCTGCGTTGACACATCTTAGAAGCATTCCATCGAATGCTTTCGATAGAAACTTGCTCTATAATGACGTATTTTGCTACGATAATGCATAGCCGCCTTACGTGTTATAGTGTGGCCCCTTACGGATACGTATGGTCCATGATATAATTGATGATATCGGTGTACGGGGACACTCGAGAGATAGAAGGTTAGATTTCGATGTAGTATACACACTCATCTGGAAAATCTAGATCTACTAGATTACCTCCATCTAATGGGTTATCAGCTAACCAATCTGCGATGATTTATCCTTGAATGATTTCTAATTTACAAATGTTAATTCAAATTCTCCCATTAAGGTTATAAAACATCCAGCCTTCTTAGATAAGGACCCTTGCGTGAGAAAAGTTCGCAAATGGTCCATTTTTACCATGACCCTTGTTTCTTGATTCAGCATATAGTGTCTTAAGCATTTGGTTGCAAAGACTATGGTGAGGCATTCTCGTTCTGCTTGTGTATAACATGTTTCATAGTCAAGCAATGTTCAGATAATGAAATAAATCACACATTCTCTCTTGCCATCATCTTCTTGAGCCAACATATAGGCTAGCGAGACACTGGTAGCTCGTGAATATAAAATTAACGGGTGGTCTAGTTTAGGTGGCATTAGCGTAGGTGGTGACAACAAGAAACGCTTAACTGCGTTGAAAGCTTCATTGCAATCTTTAGTCCAATCAATGCTATAGTCTTTCTTGAGTAAATTGTTGATTGGATGAATGGTGAAACTTAAGTCCGGGATGAATCTCTGGATTGCACCAAGTTTTCCAAGAAATGACCTGATTCCAGATTCATCCAAAGGTGGGACCATTTCAAAGATAGCCCGAATTTTGGTTAGGTCAACATCTATTCCTCATGACGATATGATGTAACCTAGGATCTTCCCTCCTGTTACACCAAAGATGCATTTTTCGGGATTTAACGTGACTCCGTACTCAATCAGATGTGAAAGAATGATTCGGAGTACTTCCGGATGGTCACAACGCTTCTTGGCCTTAGCTAACAAGTCATCTACGTAGGATTCCACAATTTTATGAATTATATCATGGAATATATATGTCATAGCTCATTGGTACGTAGCACCAAGGCGTTCTTTAGACCAAATGGCATAATAACATAGCAATAGGTTCCCCAAGGAGTTATAAACATAGTTTTAGCTTGATTTTGTTCGAGATATTTTAATTTGATTGCATCCCAAGAATCCATCCATGAGAGACAAAATCTCAAACCCAGTTGTTGCATCAACAATGACATCAATGGATGGCAACGGGAAGTCATCTTTAGGACACGCTTTGTTGATGTCTCAAAAATCTATGTAGATGCATATCTTCCCATTCTTCTTGAGAATGGGAATGATATTAGATACCCATTGGGAGTAATCGACTGGCTTGATGAATCCTACTTGGAGGAGTTTTATTACCTCCTCTTTTACCATGAGAGCTACCTTGGGTTTCATGGGTCTCGATTTTTGTTTAACTGGCTTTGCATCAGATTTAGTGACGAGGTTGTGCACCGCAATGTGGGGTGCAACTCCTGTCATTTCCTTATAATTAAATGTGAAAGCCTTCTGATGTTCTCTGAGAATTTGAGTGTGTATTTCTATTTCCTCTGGGGTTAACGAGGATCCTAGTTTCAATATCCTTGGTTCATCTTCTGTTCCGATGTTAATATCAATCGTTTCTTCGATTAGAGAGGCGTTACCTTCTTCAAACTTAGGTGGTGCTGGAGGTAAATCCAAATCATCCCCATTTTCTACTGTGTATATGCTAGGTTCCATTTCCGAGGGAAGATCCATCATGGGATTTCCGAAGTAGGAAGACGAATGTGGGATTAAGGACAAATCTATCATATGATAGGAGAGATGTAGTGCCGCATAGGTGTTTAAGTAATCTAGAGTGGCCATATCACTATCAACATGGTCTAGGATAGTAGATTCATTTCCGTTTAAAAGAGAATTCATCATTGTTTTTATCAATGGTTCATTACGAAGGGATACCATGAAACGGGTATCCTTTAACTCATTGCTTGGAGTAAAATGTGATGCTGAAGTTGCTATTGAATCGAATCGGCGAGAAGATTTTTCTCTCGCGAGATTGCTTCAATTGATATGAAGTCAAACTCCTTGCTTAAATCTAATACAGTTGTTTTGTAAAGTCGTAAGTGCTCAAACTTTAGTTTCATATACATCGTAGACTTGGTTTTCTACTAATTGCGAGTCTCCTAAGACTCTGATGTTATCAACACCAATTCTCTTAGCTAAGATGAGGCCAAGGAGGAGGGCTTTGTACTTAGCGCCGTTGTTTGTACATTCAAAATTTAGTTTGAAGGTGAAAGGTAAGACTTTTCCTTCAGGGGAAGTAAAGATTACACCTGCCCCCGCTCCGTAACGGCATCTAGCTCCATCAAAATGGAGTGTCCAATATTTAACTGGGAGTATAGATGTTGGGGCATTTGCTTGTGTTTGCGCATTCTACTTCCACCATGCAAAGATCCTCTGCTAGAAGAGAACCAACACCTAGGGAATATCCTATGCGTGCTTTGAGTCAAATGGTAAGAACAATGGTAGATCTTGTTCTATTAATTCAACGATTTTGCGGTAGTTCCTAATGATCTTGTTTCTATGGTGCTAGCCTCATCTATTGGGGTTGGGGTTACCTTGGCTAGGCTCATAGTTTCAAGATCATCGTAGGTACAAACCTTTCTTTTGGTTTTGCGTTGGTAGGTTTATTAAGTTGGTTTGTTGGGAGTTCAAACTCCAAGTGCACACCTGGTCTTTTCTTTAAGTTAGCTAGGTGTACATCGAATGGTTTTGGATCACCTTTGGCCATAAATATCTTTCCTAAATGTAAAAACCTTACTTCTTGAAATAGCATAGAAGGGATTGCCTTCATACGGTGTATCCATGGTCGACCGAGGATCATATTATACTTAGTTTCCCGATCTATAATATAAAACTCAGTCAAAATGGTTTTGGGTCCTAAGGTGACCAAGTAATATTATAGTTCTAACCGAGGTGGCTTTAAGGCTATCATAGCTCCTTAGTGTATTTCGAGTTGTGGAACAATTGGTTTCTCCATACCCTAACTTTTGAAGGAAAGAGAAGGTGACTATGTTAACCACCGCCCCATCAATCAACCATTGCACGCTTTACATAGTTGTTATACACCCATACTTGTAAATGTAAGGTTAGATCACCTTGGCATGCGATCTCGGCATCTGTAGGCATTTTGTTTATCTCGAATATGAATTCGAGATCCCTATCGGCCTACCCCGGGGATGAAAATAAAAGTCCACATGATTTACCCGTGTTTCAAGAGGTGGAGTGATGTTTATTAAATGACATAAACCTAATGCTTCTAAAAGAGTAGCCTTGTGATCGGAGAGTTCTTTAGTAAGTCTAAGAATGAAATGTGCGAGAAGGTTTTTGTTAGGTCGTTAATCAAATCATAGGCACCCACAGGTTTTGCTACGATTTGTTGGATGTTATCCACCTCTGGCAGGTGGCTTGGACTTGGTTGAGAAAAATACTCGTGTCCTTGTTATAGCTTCGATGGGTAGTTCAGCATCTAACTCCACTAAACCGACTACCTTAGGTCGTGGCTGACTTCCCAGTTATGGCGCAACTGATGGATTTAGTGAAGTCAAGGCTTCATAATCATTATTTCCTATCATTACACCCTTTTTCGTCCTGTTATATTTAGCCTTTGTTGTTATCGTGATTTGGGAGTGGATCATTAAAGATCTTCAGGGTGCATTTTGAGGGAAACTACCTGAAAAAGTATTTGATGTTGGTGACGTAGGATCTGCTAAGAACATATCCATGAAAAGTTTTCTTTGTTCATCGGGGAAGTGTTTCATGAATTTATTGTAGTCACGGCACGATCTATTCATGGCCCTAAATTTTGTGGAAACCATAATACTAATTAGGATTGTAATTCCTAGTTTGTTGGTTTGGGATGTATTGTGGCCCAAAATTTTGATCAAACTGTTGTCTATTAAAATTTTGCGTTTGTTGTCTTTGGTTTGAATTATGGGTTTGGTATCTAGCTGAATTTTGGCTTGGACCCTGTGTGGGGTTTTGCCGTTGTTGTTGTTGTTGTGGATGGTTAAAATCCACTATATTGATTTTCGGGGTAAAGTTGTTATTTCGTTGGTTGTTTATTTGTGATGGAGTATTGACAACATTTACTTTCTTAGGCTGGTCGGTTACTCCGTCTGTTGTTACACCTTGATTTTTACTAAGGATTTTAGGTCCTTGATTGACGTTCGTGGTAGTAGGATAAGTTGTGGTGTTCTGGTTGGAGGTGACTAACCTCCCGTTTGCTCCATATGTTTTGCGACCACTATCAATTGTTGCTTGATCTATTCGAAGAGCACTCTCTAGTACTTCATCGTAAGTTCTTAATGGGAACTTCTGGACTTCTTCCTTCACTTCTCTGCTAAGAGAATGAAGGAATAAATCACATAGTTCCATTTGATCCATGTTTGGAGCACTTGCTGAAGAATAAAGAATTGTACGCCACCTTTGGATGAAATGGGCGACAGATTCGTTGTGTTCTTGTTTGATGTGTAAGAACTCTCTGATTCCTGTTCTTAATAATTTGTTCATGTTGAAGGCCTTGATGAACTCTGACATGAGTTGTTTGAATGAATGTATGGAAGCCTCAGGTATTCTATAATACCAATCGAGAGCGATGCCTTCCAAGGTTTTTGGGAATATTTTAGCAACAACCCCATCCCATGGGAGTAGTTCTCGAATGGCCGTAGCGTAAGCTTTGATATGTGTATTTGGATCTCCCTCACCTTTGTATTTGGGAAAATCAGGGAGAGGTCTTGGAAGCATGACGCTTCGTATGGTGAAATCCAAGGGCTCTTTCAAATATTCTGAGTAAGTCCCTATCGCATATTTTTCGACCATTGATGGTGCCTATTGAGGGAGCGGTGGTGGAATGGGTTGTTGATATGACATTTTGTATGCATTAGCGGGGGTATAAGGAAGCCCCGTATTTGAGAAAACATCTTTGAGAGAGGAGAACATATCCCCTTGTGGTGATTTGGAGCATATGTTTAAGTATGACGAGAGTACTTTGTCTAGGAATGGATTGTTTTGTACTAGACTAGGAGGAACAGTGTTAGAGATGGTGTGTCTAGTTGGCGTTTGTTGTGAATACTGAGGAGTCATGCCTAACGTGCCTACTCCTGTGAGGAGATCTACTTGGCTAGGATGGTGTGGAGGATTGGAACTTCCTGCTTGCATGAATTACGAATTTTGACTTGCTTGGGCAAGTTCTAACCCTCTAACCTTGTCTATTAGAGTTGAAATGAATTCATTTGGTGAAGTCACGGTGTTTTTTTGTAGTGGCGTTTGTTGTATACCATGGTGTTGTATAGGCATGTGATATCCTGCTATGAACTGATTGCTATCTTGCCAAGTTTCTCCGAGGGTATTTCCTATATGCAGTGGCATAGAGGTATTTTCTTGAAAAGAGACCTCGGGTTGTGTTTGTAAACCTCCTACATGTGGATACATACTTGAGAATGTTGGTCATTCCTGGCATAACGTACCGAATATTCATCGTCTAAACCTTGGTATGAGTCTGATTGTCTACTAATTTGTGGTCTAAGTAGCATCTGAGGAGATGAACCAGATTCTCTGGTGAATGTCATGTTATTCAAGCCTGAAGGCTCTGTTTGTTGTGTTTGAGTGAGCTGATCTAACTCCTCAGTTTGAAATGATGAGTTATATCTGATTCTCGGAGTTTGTGTTGACAACTGGTTAGTTGAGTAGTTGTCACCCCATACTAAGAGTGAGGGTGATGATTGTCTATTTTGCTAGGCATAGTATGCCTCAAGACCCAAGAGGGGTCTGCCATATGCATCGAATCCCGACATATTCGGGGGGTATATGAATACCCGCAGAATAATGGGAAGGAGCGAAGGTGATGGTGAAAGCTAATGAGGTACATAACGTGAATCAGGTTGTAAGTTTCATGTTGGGTTCACCAATTTTGTACGACGGAAAAGTGACATGCGAGCGTGGGAATCTACAAGTAACTCTTCCTCGCACCCGACCTCCCGAGGTCGTCTTTGAGACACAAATTGGTGGGTATGGAATATGTATAGGATGCGAGACAAACTAGTTAGGTAATCTAATGTCTTCAATACGCACTAGTGGAATTTGTGAATCTAAGGCAAAGAAGGCCCTTCTAACCTGAACTGGTGTGATAGATCAATCGGAAAGGATGATCGGCAAGGCTCCAATCAATATCCGATTCGCATGATTTGATCTATGGGTTGTGGAATACGTGGAAAATGACACCGGATAGTTTCGTGTATGTCTCCGAGATAAGGTCATATGGTGGATAGTGAATATAGTCGACTCTATGGACGATTCTCTGGCCTAGTCCAGAACTCTCTAGCTTTATTAGCTCTATATCTAGTAAGAATAACTGTTCGATGATGATAGGTGGAAGTGGAGTGGATCTGAATACTAATGTGCGTAGGCCAATGTCTATGTCTAATTGACTTATGGATTCGTTGGGTTGCGGGATTTGTGGATCACAACCGTAGACTCTTGTTTGTTGCAGTCCTGCTATGGTCATGCATAGAATTAGTTCCTAATCCCTAACACCCAGTAATCGTATGCCTTTTCAGCCTCTATATTCAAAACTAGTAACTGTGTGATCTTCTCAGAGTGCCTCACGGGTGTTCTTGCAACCTGAATTCTTAAGTTGGTATCTATGTCTGTAAGAGTGTCTCCTGCGTCATTTGTGGGACCGGAGGATCAAAACAAAGGTTTGTTCTTCTTCAAGCCCTTCTACAGATCATATGAATGTTGCCTAGGGTAATCTATAGTTTGGTTAATTTGACTAAAACGTGTGTGCTTGGTCGTATTCTATGTTTAGTCCGCTCAACTGGGAATTGATTTGTTGTAAGCTTACCATTGTTCGGAAGACTTGGATCCTAAGATTTTAATCTATATCATTTATCACTGTGATGAGATTGGGCTGAGGCATGATTGGCTCGAATACGTATTCCCTGGGGTCTCTAGGTCCCGTGATTGTCATACAAAAGCAACAATGTAAAACAAACTACAGTAAAAGTGAATTTAACTATGTGAAGTGAATCTATAGCATATATGATTTCTCTATTTTTTGTGTTTTCTAGCAAGCTTTATGAATTTAAGAAAGTAGCTATTTAAAATATCTAGAATTGACAAACTAAAATAATAACTAAGAAACAAACAAGATAACCGAGTATAGCTATTTGTCCTGTGTAATTTGTAGATCTATTCTAAACAATGAAATAACTTATCTAATTTATTTGCAAGGTTCTCGATCTTACCTCGGAAGTGAGGAGTGAATCATAGTTTCTCGAAACTATCAATCCCCACTTCCTTGCAATATCGAGCGAATTGATGAAATAAAGTAATTAACTACTCTATTTGATATGATTCTAACTAGAAATTTGAAAGCTAGAACCTGGATTCTGCAGAACAATGGTGAATCCGATGGTGTGTGTGATCTTGTCCCCTCAGTGTGATCTCCTTGTTCCTTCGTGTTCACGTGGATCCAGAAAAGCGTGTAATGCTAGCATCAACAGAAGTAGATATTGGGATAAAGGTAGCTCAGAATACTGACTGAATACAATGCGAGTAGGAGAGGGATAGCGCAAGAGTACAGAGCTTGGCTTATGTAATTCCTAGCGGGATCTATTGCGAGTCATGCAACATAAAGCGTCCAGAACCTAAAACTATCCTATTTGAGGAGCAAAACCTGCAACTTTAATGGCTTCCTAAGCTATTCTACTCCAATGGATTGGATAAAATAATAGCAGTGCTTGCACAAGATGGATATGTGGCTTACTAACAGTAAAACAATGCTAACTAAGGATGCAATGAAAGAAACTAAGCATTCTAAGAAAAATGAAAACTAAATCTATTGCAAAGAGAAATCGGGACGCAAATTTGAGGGGCCATTTGCTTGAGCACGAGGCCAACTATTTATAGCATTTGCATTTACTGAAGGTAAAAGCCAAATAGAACTCTTAAACTATAAACAATGGAAAAACACTATTCTAGGGACCCGAGAATCATAAATGCAAGCCTATGGCGGTGAAAGAAAGCTGGTAAAATGTTGAATTTACTTGAGTCGTGTTAAAAGAGCTTTCTAGAAAATGCATAAAGGACTGCCACCCCGAGAAGGGTGGCGATTATAGGACCGCCGCCCTTTTCGAGTGGTGGTCATGAGACCGCCGCTTTCGTAGGGTGGTAGTTTTGTCACTTTGAAGAGAAAAAGGCCAAGAAAAGAGGGGAAAAGGGAAAAACAAAGCACATGGGGGCTAAGCGGGGATGTTAACGCAGACTTAGAGATCTTTTCTGGATGCCGAACACCTTACGAGGAGTCCCGTATCATCATTGGGGCACGTGTTATGTTGTTCTAGCAGATACAATACCTTACAATTTTGGGTACATATAGTTTCCTTTAAAAAAGATTTTAGTGTGTTTATTTTCAAAAAGTTTTCAATAGTATGATTTAAAATAGGTTTTACCAAGAATTCTGAAGACATTAAAAAGATCACCCGGAAAATACAAAAAAACATAACCTTAGTCAACTACTAGATCAATAAGATTATTGTTGTTGCATATAGCTTTGGACACACCCTTGGTTTGATATGACACCAACAAGAAGTTGGTTAAATGAAGGAATAATGACACCCATCATCGGCCTTCTCCTAATAGGACATTCAAGCCCTATAATCCTATTGTTGCATCTACATCTAGATCATTGGTGCCGAGACAAAATAAAATTGCTCAAGAATATGATTGGTGTTTCCCATGGAATCAACCTCACAACAAATCAATGTGTTTCAATGGTGCTTCAAATCAAGCTTTGAAAACAACTGGTGTAGAGAAAGAAACAAGCCAAGAATTAAATCAACAATAAGAAACAACTCAACATGAGGTAACTCCAAATAAGACCACACCTTTGAGTTGGCGGGATGAAGAGTTTTGTGGGATGAACCAAACACCTTCTCAAAGTGTAGAAGCTAATACATGGTCAAAGAAGAGGAACATTGGAGAAGGACAGTCATCAAATTCAAGTGATTCACAACCCTCCATCACTCCACAAGGTGTTAGCAAGCAAGGTGCAACCCCCAATGTGTAAGGTCAGCCCAAGCCACCTTCTAGACTAGCTCAAATGCCAGCTGTAATAGCCCATGTGTAAGAAAATAATGTGTAGATAAAAGGGCAACAAAGAGACAACTCATTCCCTTTCAACATCATTGAGCAAATGAAGAAGACAAATGTAAACATATCAATGTGGAATTGTTATCCAAAATTCACCCCCAAGGTAAATTTTGATAACATGCATCAAATTCTTTAGTCCCAAGCAATTATATTGATTCAAGGCAAAGCATCATGTTGCTGGGGTCCCCTCAGATTTTTTCTAACTCCCCTGGCCAAGAAAGAAAGAAAGAGCAAGCTCAGAAAAAATGTGGAAAGGTTGCAGAAGACAGGCTCGGGCCAGGAAAAATCACGAAAAATGGCTAAGTCTTAGTCTCCGGACAGCCGGGACAAAAGTACGCGAGGGACGCGTGGGACGTGAAAGCGCGAAATGGGCGAAGGTTCGTCCGGGACAGCCGGGACAAAAGTACGCGAGGGATGCGTGGGACGAAAGCGCGAAATGGCGAAGGTTCGTCGGGACAACCGGGACAAAGTACGCGAGAGAGACGCGTGGGACGCGAAAGCGTGAAATGGGTGAAGGTTCATCCGGACAGCCGGGACAAAAGTACGCGAGGGACGCGTGGGACGCGAAAGCGCGAAATGGGCGAAGACAGAAGAGGAAAAGTCAACGTTTGACCTGCGAAACTTCAAACGGCCATAACTTTTGACTCCGAGCTCCGATTTATTATTTTTAATGAGGGTAGATATATTTAATTAAGAGAAACATATTCGGCTCCAGTCAGTTAATGTTCATTCCCGTCAAATGACAGAAAACGCCTGCCAGACCCAAAATAGCTGCCCGCACTCAGAAGGCCATAACTTTTGTATTTCTCAATGAAATTGCACAAAATTGGTACCGTTGGAATCGTGGTTCCGAGCCTGATGCACAGAAATCAAGAAATTCTAGATTTGATCAGAAATTAATTGATTTTTTTAACAAAACGTGGTCGGGTTCAGAACAGTGTTTTATTTGGTAGCTGGGAGTGCAATTAAGAGGCATGGTCATCATTCTTTCTCTGCTGCAGCACATTGACAAGTATGGGGAGCCTTTTTGTGAAGTAATATACAATCATTTCACTCAATTTAATGCTTCTTACAGGTGGTTGAAGGACAGATTTCAGGATTTCCATTTTCCCTTCTCTTCTCCTTCTCATTTTTTCTATAAATTGGAGTGTTGGGCTCATTGTAAAGGAGAGAGTTTTTGGGTAGAAAAGCTCTGTCAAAATTGCTTTGTGAAGCCAGTGTGTTGCAGGCCCTTGTAGTGGACTCCTTGCATGGTGATCCAGGCCCTTATCTTGTAATAGACTGAACTGTGCATACCAGGAAGCAATAAAATACAAAGTTTGTGGATGTATCTTCCCCTGCTGTGTTTTCTTGCATTCTTCTTGCCCCTTTTATCTTTCTACAAGAATATTGTGTCTATTATTATGTTCTTGCAGGAATTCACTAACATTGTGTATGCTTGGAATATTGTTGTGAATGCATTTTGCTAGATTATGGTGAACTCGTCATCACCTCTTCTAGTGTGCACTTTCCTCCGTATTTCACACATTTGGAGATTACTCTCACACGCTCCTTTTCATGTTGTATCACCGCTTTAGTGTAGGCTTTCATTTTATGTATTCTCTCTCCCTGGTCCCTTGAAATTTAGATTAGAACAGTTAGCTTATCCCGCATTAGAGTAGATTGTGGTGTAGTTTAGGAGCAAGAACCAGCTTTCTTTGGAGGTCTGTCTCAAGTAGCAAGTCCCACAACTTGGAGATAGTACCCATGTTATTCAATCACACTTTGTGAGTTCAAATACATGCACGTGGGTGTTGTGATTCGGTGATAACAGAATTATTGGCTATACTAGGACAAAGGGTTCTATTACATGCTCTATGGAAAATTGGTCACATTAAATCAGCCACCCAATCAACACAAAAAAATTACTTACAATTGTAACTCAGCTTGAGTGAAATCATGTAGGACAACACGTTAAAATTTTGAAGCCCCCTCCATTCTATGTCTCATATATGATTTGGGATAAATTGGTACATAATTACATGATTAATTATAGGGAAAGTAGTTCGTAATGCCAAAGAAAATAGATTATCAACTGGGCCTTCAATATGAAGTCATCTTCAAAGGTGTAGTGCAACTAGATGGGATAAGCGATAAATACGATTGGGGTAATCAAATATTTGAGCCTTACCTTGCATACATGCCCCAATGTCACCATATTGCAGGATATGTCAATTATAGATTTTCCACCACTCTTTTGCCTTGTGTTTGTCAAGAGACTTCACTACAAAAATTAGAGGGTATTTGTCACGCCGATTGGTCACACATGCTATTTCGGACAAGATATAGAGCTAAGGCTACAATCAGATCCAAGCCAATTGTAAATTTGCATATTGATCCTCACACACCAAACCCAATCAATGAAAATTGTTCAACTTTTTATCAAGGGGATTATCCAAGCACCCATGAAGGTTATACTAAGGTTGGATGCATTCCATACTTGACTCTTGATGAATGTTAAAGAAAGGTACATGCTCTTGACCCTACAAGGAAATAGCAGAATTGTAGATAGGAGTCTATTACTTGCATGAAGAAAATCATCCTCTCCCTAGCATCACCAATTTAGACCACAAAGATGATAATGAGGTATGACAGTTATTATTTGATGGATCAAGAATTATACAAGGTATAGGAGGAGGTTCTATGCTTGTATCACCTCAAGGCATTAAATATTACTTAACTTTCAGATTCCAATTTGCATGCGGAAACAAAATAGTTGAGTATGACCTTAATCCATGGATTGCATTGACAAGGAAGAGAGACATTAAAAATTTGCAACTATTGTGTGATAGTGAGCTGATAGTGAATCAAGTCGAGGACAACATGTTGTAAAGAATGACCTTATCAAGAGCTACAAAAATAGGGTATGGGATATCATTGAGTATTTTGAACCTTTTAGCATGAATTCCATCCCTAGGAAGAAGAATGAAGTTGTAGATAGGCTTGCAGTAGTTGGAGCAAATTTTGATGTTGTAGATAGTATCAAAAGAGACAAAATGTAACCACACATCCATGTGATTGTGAGGCAAGCTATCCTAGACAATAACACAAGTTGGCAAGTGTTTGAAAATGATCAAAAATTGTTAATTTCTTGCAAGAAGAAGATGAATTCTCTGCCAAAAATCAGGACAAGTTAGAACAACAGTATGGGGATCAAGTAGTGCAGCTATTAACAAACAAGATCCCGAAGGGTCTAGTCACACTAGAGTTAATTTTCAATCCTAATGACCAATTTTGTAAGGAGAAATCTAACATACAGGTCAAAGGAGAAGATTCAGAACCCATCTCCGTGGGAGAGAACACAACACTTCAAATTGTCAAAGCGGCCACCGAACAAGAAAGATATGACTTTATACAACTTATCCAAGAGTTCCCAGATGTATTTCTTAGAGCTATAAAGACTTGAGAGGTTTCAATCCAAAGCTATCATAACACACAATTGAACTTGATCCAAATTCTAAACCCATGAGGAAAAAGTAGAGACCGGTCAACCCACACATAGAACCTCTTATGAAGAAGGAGCTAAACAAGATAATAAAGGATTGTATTAATTTCCTAATCAAACATTCAAGCTTGGTTGCAGACATGGTCCCACCAAGAAAAAGAGTGGAGAAATTAGGTTGTGTGTGGATTTTCGAGACTTGAACAGAGCATCCCTCAAAGATCACTACCCACTTCCATCAATGGAGAAAATATTGCATGTTGTAGACGGCTTAGAGAGGTAGACGCATACTCGTGTAATAACCAAATAATTTTTAAATAAGATGATCAATTTAAAACAACTTTCACCACCAAATGGGAAAACTATTCCTATAGGAAGTTGTCATTCAGATTGTCCAATGTTGAAACCACCTTCCAAAGGGTGGTCAATATGACATTTAAGTGATTGATCAAAAAAATAGTAATCTGATATATCTTGATGACATAATTGTGTTATCTAAAAATGTCAGCAGATCATCTCTTTCATCCGAAATGGTATTTTAAAGGTGTAGGAGATTACGGGTATCATTGAATCCCAAAAAGAGCATATTTTTGGCTCATGAACGAAAACTCTTGGGACATATTGTATTAAAAGCGGGGTTAACAATTGACCCATAGAGAGTTGAAGCAATTAGAGCATTGCCATTTCCAAGTCATAAGAAGGCCCTTCAAAGCTTCTTAGGAAGGATCAATTTTGTCTACAGGTTTGTACCAAACTTTGGTGCCCTTGTCAAGCCAATAACGTTGATGTTGAAGAAGAGTATGGTATTTAAGTGGACATCGAAGGTAAAGCATGTTTTGAGGCTATCAAAGAAGCTATATCACAAGCTCCAACTCTCGTGAATCTAGATTTCTCTAAGGAATTTATGCTATATGCCTTTGGTGGAGGTGAGACGATTTTTACAATCTTAGTGAAAAAAACAAAGATAATGATGAGTAGCCAATCGCCTTCTTCACCAAAATTAAGAAGAATATGAAGTGAGATACTCCTTCATTGAAAAGCAGTCCTTGTAGTGGTCGAAGTTTAAAGAAGTTCATGAACCTAGTTTCAAACAATAAGATCAACCTCCTAGTCTCTCATGCGGAGTCAAAGACTTCCTTCTCAATAAGGACTGAATGAAAAGTGTGTAGGATGGATCACTCGTGTCATGGAGTATGAAATTGAAATTAGGGTCACCAAGCTTGTCCATCGAAAGGGATTGTGTGAACAATTTGAAAGAGTAGGTGCGATACACACAGGAATAAACACACAAATCATATATTTCTTCTTGATATTTCACTATTCGGGAACATACAAATATATAGGAAATATACTTCCTAAATAATAGGAAGTAGCTATAACAACTCACTAACTTACGTGAGTTGTTTCTAACACACTAACCAAATATAATTGTTATTGTTGTTTTATATAACAACTAATAACAATTTACTAACACATACTTACAACATGATAATTACTTCACGTAATTATTATTTACTAATGGAGCACTAATTAAATATTTCCTAACATTCCCCCCCTTAGTGCGAACATGGGGAAAACCTGCCTTATACTTGCACCTGCTCATGATCTGGTGATTTTCACAGGATGATCACAAACCTCAGGGATGGTTTTGCAAATGGTTGACCACAAACCGAGAATGGTGGTTTTGCAATTGGTTTACCACAAACCACAAAGTGATGGTTTTGCAAATGGATTACCAACAACCAAGAATGGTGGTTTTGCTATTGGTTTACCAAAAACCAGAAATGAAGGTTTTCAAGTGGTTTACCTACAACCACATCATGATATGCCAAGTACTATTCTCAGCCCTCATCACATCTCACTGCAGGGAATAACATAGGAAATTCTGCTGACATTTGTTGCTCATACATACATAGAAAAAAATGACATACTGGAAATGGAACATTGGATCATGTTCCCCCCCTCAATGTGAAATTTCAACTTATTCAATCACGAACACTGCAAACAGGAACACTGATACTAGAACTATGACAAGAAGCACACGACACAACATGAAAGAAAATACACCATAAAAATGTCACCAAACCATCTCGTGGGCCCCGCGTCATTGAAATCGACGAGAGGTTGTTGAATGAACTCCAACCTCCGATGCCTCCTGCCTCTGGTATCATGCATGCTAGTTCACCGGATGTGATCATGAAGCTCAAAAAATACCTTCAATAATTTGGACGTCGCGTACAAGCGAAAATGCGTCCAAAATTGAAATGCCGGCAAATTTTTTTTTATTTTTTGAACTTTGGAAGACGACACTTTTTACAATAGTATTGACCCACAATGAACTTTTATAATAACTCTACTAGACGTGGACAATGAAATAAAAGACAAATTACATATGGACAAATAAATGGAGGCTATACGTGGAGACTCAATCAAATTACACGGACTATAAAAACATAAGATATATAATTAAATAAAACAAGACTTGAACTTCTAGATGGAACCTATAAAATAAGCTTTAGTCAAAAACTTAAAAATGTCTCAAACTTCAAAACTTATGACGGACTTTGTAATGAATCTGAAAGTAATTTGACAGCAACAACATACGTGGCATATCTACGCATGGAAATATGGAGACACGTTTCAAACTTGGAGAAAAAATGGTGCATAGAACCTTTGATGAAGTCGGAAGGAGCTAATGGAGCTCGGATTTGCATGGATCAAGAGCCAAACGTGCCAAATCAACTGAATTGTCAGCTCCTTCTTTGAATTTTCACCGTATATGTATGAGTACCAAAACTATTGACAATCATTTTCTCTTGATAGATCTCATGGAAGACTAATACCAAAATTGACTTCTTTTGATGTATCATTATTGAACCATGCATTCGTTACAACTGGAATGGAGAGTAATTTACGGCTGCTCAATGAAGATCTGTTCGCAAATTTCAGAGATCAAAGCGTTGAAAAGTTGTATCAACACCATACACAGTTGGAAACTAAAACGAGCCCGCCAGGAGAGATAACTCAGCACAGACTGCATATGCGGAGCCGTTAAAACCGGTGGAAGTCGTGCATGCATTCATGCAACACCAAATTCAACGCTGGACAGGTGAATCCTTTGAAGCAGCCAACCCAAATTTGGATGAAGAGCACATCATGAAGATCACAGAACCTAAGCCAAGTTGATTAAATACTCATGTTTGTCGTTGCAGAGGCAGAAGAATGTGTAGTTGTTTGGGATAAATGACGGACCGGGATGCAGATCTGGAAGATAAACACCAAACCCTTGCACTAATTTTCCTTAGGAGGACGTAGAGAAGTGATTTCATGGATCAGGGATCATATGTTGACTGCAAATACACAGCCACAATTGACATATCTTTTCACAGCTACGAATCAACTAGATTATACTCTCAAAGGTGCAGCATTCTGCTAGGGAGAATATGTACGAGGAGCATCGATCTACTTATAACCGAAAACAATATGAGCCCTTAAAATAAATCTTTCAGGAATAGTGTTGGCCAACCATAGACGTCTTTCACATAGCTATGGGCAGCTGAGAGTAATCTTCAAGGCTTCCATTTTGATGCACATCTACAGGGGAAATAGATAATAGAACTATCCCTGTAAAACACGCAGCTTCATAATGTATCCAGCTCCATTGATCTTCTGGATGATATTCTCTTTAGCTCAACGCCTAGCAGATCCACAATGACTGTTTGGAATTATTATTATTTTTAACACTCTTTCACATAATTTGGGACAACAAAACAAAGCCGCCCCTGTAGACAATTATTTCTCCATTGAAGGAATGCAACGCTCGTACCAAATGAAAGAGTAGGTGCAGATACACACAGGAATAAACACACAAATCATATATTTTTTCTTGATATTTCACTATTCAGAACATACAAATATATAGGAAATATACTTCCTAAATAATAGGAAGTAGCTATAACAACTCACTAACTTACGTGAGTTGTTTCTAACACACTAACCAAATATAATTGTTATTGTTGTTTTATATAACAACTAATAACAATTTACTAACACATACTTACAACATAATAATTACTTCACGTAATTATTATTTACTAATGGAGCACTAATTAAATATTTCCTAACACAATTAACCCTCAAGTCAACAAGTTGAAGCAACCAATGAAGAAGAAGTTGTTTTAATCCTAAAATATGGTTAAGGGAAAGACAATAATGAAGTACTCACTCCTTGTTAGACTCGAGAAGGTAATACATTTCCTACAAATAGGAATGTGCCCTTCATAATTGAGTAAATTAAAGAGGAGATATTTTAGATTACAGCCATTTCTTTTGTTCTTTTTATGGCATTCTGTTCGTAAAAGATATCAATGGTGTTCTTCTGAGGTGTATTGGGACATATCAAATTGAGAAAGTATTACAAGAGTTCCATGATGGAACAAGTGGAGGCCATTTCACTTCATGGACCTAATAGCTCTCAAGATCATGAGGGTGGGTTATTATTGACCCAAGGTATTTAGTGACTGCTATGGATGGGTAAAAAGGTGCAAAAAATGTGCATTCTTCACAGGTAAAGAGAGGCTAGCAGCACTTCCATTGCATCCAATTTTAGTTTACACGTGCCATTTATGTAATGGGGATCAGACTTCATTGGAGTCATCAATCCAAACTCAAGCCAAGGCCACAAGTGGATCCTCACACCAACATATTACTTCACTAAGTGGACCGAGGTAGTAGCACTCAAAGAAGCCAATGAATCTAGCATACTAGATTTCTATGAAGGGATAATAACCATGTTTGGTATACCAGCCACCATCATATCAGAAAATGCCTTGGCATTCATAGGATCAAATATCATAGAATGGGATGTTAAGAATGGAATCTATTTGAGTACTTCATCAAACTATTACCCTTAGAGAAATGGCCAAGATGAATCCACAAACAAGAACCTACTAAGGATTATCATAAGGACTCTTGATGAAAATCAGATAACTTGGAACACAAAGATCAAATTAGGTCTATGGGTTGATAAAATAACACCTAAGAGATATACAAGAAACTCTCCATTCAAAATTGTTTATGGGAAAGAGGCATTGTTGCCTATATCATTAGAGTTGCCACCATTAGAACCTGATGAAGCGATTGGAGTTGTCTCGAGTTCGAATCAATGGAAGAAAGATATAAAGATTTGATGGAGTTAAAAGAAATCAAATAGCATGTAGTTAAATCAATGGAAAAGGGTCAAGCCTTAGTCAAAAAATTCTTAGACAAAAGGACAAGAGCAAGGACCTTTCAAGAAGGAGATCTAGTGTTAAAGTGGGATGTAGATCGGGAAAAACCAGGAAGGAATTCCAAGTTTGATGCCATTTGGAGTGGCCCCTATATTGTTAAAGGATGCAGAAGTAGTAATGCCTTCCAATTTTCCACATTGGATGGTGAAGAATTTTAGATTCTAGTGAATGGGATCTACCTCAAACATTGCTGCTAAAAAGAAAGGTTCCACTCTTGTAAATATTAGCCTAGGATTTCAATTCCTCTAAGTGTATGTGCCCATTGTCTTATTGTAGTTTAGGTTGATATTTTCCTAAGTGCTTTACACACTCTACATGTTATATTTGTATCATGTACAATTTCTAGTTTTGTACATAGTTGTTGTGGAGTTTTGTTGCTCTTTTGCAAAGGTGCATTTTCACTTGGCATTTGGTAAAAATCAGTTTCGATTAGAATGGATTTCCGAGTGGCCCAGGATTAGTTTTAAAAGTTCAAATCAGTAACAAGATATCACTCATGAATCCATGCCCAATGGATGCTTCAAGGAATCTTATCACTTCATCTAGCAAACAAATGACCCTTCTAAGTCACCAATTTTTTTATCTTAAATAAGCTCATGCTTATTTTTGTTAACTTACCTCCATTTTTCCTTCCTTGTTATTTAATATAAAATTATACATATTTATAGCACTCAAAGTTTTTGGAAATATCTACATCATATTGAAAATTTCTTCCCTTTCTAGAAAGGTAAAGAAAACCTCCTAACTCCAATTATTTTGAAAGTTATGGACCGGTGGGCCTTAGGATGATTTTTGCCCAAGGCGGGCTAGCGGTGTAATTAGGGAAGATTTTTGCCAAGGAGAAAGCAGAGAGCAACAGAAGACATTAAGGAACTTTGGCACTTTACGAATAGGCACAATTTCATTTTCTGGTGCACAGTGCCCGATGAAGGGAAACATGGACTTATGGGGCCAAGAGGAAAATTGTGGCACTTAGCCTTTTTGGATGAAAAACATAAATGAATTATCACCCGTGAGCCCTGTGAAGGAAGATAAAGGGAAAATGCTAAAGGCCCTGTCGACATTAAAATTTTCCTCTCAGAACTTCTAATTTATTAATGTATGTATTAGGAATAAGATGTTGTTAAGTATAATTAGTAGTGGCATCCAATAGAAGATAACGACATTGTCAGTATGATGCTGCCAATAAAGTAGAGTACGGTAACAGTCAAAGTACAATAGGAATGTTGTAAAAAGTAAATATTTGTCGTAAGTGGTCTAGTAAAGTTAAGGGTCTACATGATTAGGAATTAGAAATATTATATTTGTAATAAGGACAAAGAGTGATGTCATAAATATTTTGTGTATTTTATTTGTGGAAAATTCTAAAAGGGTGGAACCCATGTGAGATGATAAAGTTTATCTTATCTCGCAGGATAAGCCTACATCTAAAGGCAAGATTTTAGTCATGGAATATGACTGGCGAAAGAGATTTCCTATCCTATCTTAGAGATAGGGTGGATAAGCCTCAATTCCTCTAAATAAAGAGGCCACCCCCTCATTTAGCATAGAGGGAAGTAGTGAGAAATATTGTATGCGAAAGTATGTAAAGGAAGCCATCATTTTGAAGGTGTATTAAAGAAGCCATTACGAGGTGTAATTGTGAAGTTTCTCCCATAGTTATTGTTGGAAGGAAAGTGAAGTCAGTAACACTTGAAGTACCTCATGGGTGAGATTGTAACAATTTCATGTTGATATTATAATTTACACTTATATTTTAGATTTATCATCATTCCTTCTTATCATAGTCTATGGTATTCTTGTGTTATGTTTGTTATTGTGTTTCCATATTCCATCCACCAAACTAAAAGTTGTGCATTAGTAAATAATCATAGCATGAGGAGTTCCCTGGTAAAGAATTATCATAGTGCCGGATTGGTGATGACATTTTGGTTCTGTTGCCAGGACCATTCCTCGTTGGTGGATTTTCTGGAGAAATATTCCCCTTAGTCGAAATCATTTTGAGGGTAACTTTGTTTTCATTGTGCATAGTAGTTACCATGGTAAACTCACTTTTTACCGTGAATAGTATTTACCACAAGAACTTTACTTTTTACCATAAATAGTATTTATCACCATAACTTTACTTTTTACCATGAATAGTATTTACCACAAGAACTTCACTTTTTACCGTGAATAGCGTTTACCATAAGTAAAGTCAATTTTTACCGCAATAAGTCATGTTTTACCGTGGTCATTCCTATTTTATTGTAGAAAGGTGTAAATTCATTTTCTATTGTCTTGATTCAAATTATTTGTGCACATAAGGCTTACTTGATTGTACTTGTGGGTTGGTATTTCATTGTGGTTACTTTTAAAAATGGTGAAGATTCCTATTTTTTCAGCCTAATCTAATGAAGATGCTTCCTCTTTCATTCAAGAGTTAAAATGATCTTGCATTTGTAATGGCGTTATAAGAAGGGAACAATGGACTGAATTTTTTCCTACCTTTTTAGATGGTTCACTCTTAGGTGGTTTGAAACACTAGGTGATAATGTGAAAAATTCATGGGATTTATTAACCGAAAGTTTTCTTGAAGAATTTGGTGAACAGAAATATGTAGATCTCATGATCGAGATCACAAAGCTAGACCAAGGAGAGAAGGAGAAGATAAGATATTATCATGCTCGTGTTCTAGAGCTAAGGAGGAAGCTCGATGCCCGATCCGGAAGGAAGGATTAGTGGATGGGTTGATGAATGGCATGGGTAATCTCCTATGTAATCACTTCATTCTTGGGATGAAGCCGAGAGATCGAGACAATGAGTGAAGTATGACCACCCCAACTACTAGTGAACAAGAAAAGGAGATTGCAAGAAGGAAAGAAGAAAGCATGGAAGAGGAGCCCAAAGAAATGGTTGCTAAAGTAGAGCCTACACCATCACCTTTGGTCAGAATCCACAACCACTCTTGGTGAGCACAAATATTTCTCCTAGTACATATATTGAGTATGAAGATTTGCTCAGGAAGATGGACGAGTTAATTATTAATCTTCTTCAAGAAAAGAATTTAGTTCTCAGGGAGGAGATAGAGGTCCAAAAATAAATATTTCTAAATTTTTATGTTATGGTTGTTACAAAAATGGTCATTATAAGTATAATTGTCCAGATAGAGCTTCTACATCTCGGTACAAGAGATAATGATAAAGGAAAAACACCATGAATTTTTTTAATGTAGTAGATAAGAGCATAAATTATGAAGTAGATGTGTTTATAACAAAAAGAAAGAAAGAAAAAGATAACCAAGATGGAAATGATCATTAAAAGATGAATGGAGAAACTAGTAATAAACATAGGAGAATAAAGTTGGGTGTGCAGATTTTCTCGATTTCACGGGGACATGGACCATACTCCATCTTAGAAGATCTATCCAAAAGGCCTCAAATATTACATATGGTCAACTCTTGGCTATGTCTTCGAGAAGAGCGAGCTGCGAAGTGGATTCAATGCTTGACGAAGGAGGGAGGTTAAGGTCCCTATTTTGAGGCAAACGCGGATCCCTACACTCCAAAAGTTGAGGTATTATGTAATGGTATTTCAATTCATGATGTCTTAAGTGATGGAGGTGCTGCATTAATGTAATGAATATGTTGGGTTTAAAATTGATCGCCCCTTGACACTTATGTTAAGGTCATTAAATAAAAAAAACTAAACCAAGGTTTAGTTTCAAATGTGGTAATATCTGTTATGGGCTTTGTATGTGTGGTAGACTTCCGAGGTGATGAAAAATGGTATGCATTGCATACCCAATGTTGTTGGGAAGACCATGTCTAAGGAGAGTTCATGCAAGAAACTACTGGAATGAAGGCTTCATGACACTTGGACGTGGTAGAGAGAGGGTGAAGATAAAAATTATCCTCGACATCATAAGACAGATGCTATGGATTCAAGTGATGAAACTGATGATTGGACATCCTCTCGATTACTCTAGTACCAAGTGACGTGGACACCTAAGATGAAGAAAGTGAGGTTGATGTTTTAGTCATGGATATCCTTCCAGGTCACACTAAATCATGACCCCATAAAATTATCTCGAAGAAGAAATTGATGATCGTCTCCGAGAAAATAAAGATTGGTGATGTTGTGATGGAGAGTGAGAAGGAATCCTACCTCTAGCTCTTTTGAAGGTACATATACATATTCACTTTTGATTACAAGGAACTCCATCAAGTAAGTTAGGTAGAACATTCTATTGATCCGTAGATTATGCTAAGCCCATTAAGCAAATGCCATATAGAATGAATCCTAATTTTTCTAAGACCGTAAAAGAAGAAATTTATAAGTTGCTTGATGCATGATTCATATTTGCTCAGTGGAGAATTCGAATGGGTTTCTCCCATTATGATCTCAATAAAAAGAATGGGAAGCTATGCATTTGTGTTGATTATAGGAATCCCAATAAGGCAACAAAGAAGGATCATTACCCTCTTCCATTCTTAGATCAGATCTTGAATGAAGTAGCTAGCAGA
This sequence comes from Taxus wallichiana var. yunnanensis, assembly GCA_018340775.1. Lineage (NCBI taxonomy): Eukaryota > Viridiplantae > Streptophyta > Pinopsida > Cupressales > Taxaceae > Taxus > Taxus wallichiana. The sequence goes on from CM031240.1 coordinate 708,221,372, forward strand.
GTGCTATAGTTTTGCCGATGGATATAGTAGATACAACCAAGTTCATATAGAAGAGAAAGATCGGTGAAGACCACGTTCACTAATCCTTGTGGAATGTTTTCTTATAGAGTTATGCCTTTTGGGTTGTGTAATGCTCCGAAATGTTCCATCACTTGATGAATAGGGTGTTTGAACCCTACATTGAGAACTTGATCAGAGTATTTCTGGATGATTTTTGCATCTATGGGAGCATGATGGACCACCTGCACTAGATGGAGACAACATTTCAAAGGTTAGATAAAGCACAAGCCTCACTAAACCCTACAAAGTGTGTCTTTGGATGTTCTAAAGGCATTTTGTTAGGGCATGTTGTATCTAGAGATGGTATTGGTACTGATCCTGATAAAGTTTCAAAAATCAAAGAGTTACCATTTCCTATGAATAGAAGTAAGTTGAGATCATTTTTAGGTAATGTGGGTTACTATAGAAGGTTCATCAATAATTTCTCAAAGATTTCACAGCCATTAACCCAGTTCTTGAAGAAGGATGTTACTTATGAACCAAGAAATAAGGTGCATGAAGCTTTTGAACAACGAAAGGAAGCCCTTGTGTCTTCACCTGTTTTAAAGAATCCAGATTGGAGCAAGCCATTCATTGTGTATACTGATGCCTCAGATGCAACACTAGGAAGTACTCTAAGCCAAAAGGATGAAAATGGGAATGATCATCCAGTTTACTTTAGGAGTAGACAAATGAGTAGTGATGAGGTAAATTATACTATAACTAAAAAAATACTCTACCTATCATTTTTTCTCGTAAAGAAGTTTAGAAATTACTTGCTAGGGCAAAAATTTATAGTTGTAATAGATCATCATGATCTAAAATATATTGTAAATAAGCCTAACCCATCATGGAGGATATCAAGATGGATAATTTTTCTACAAGAATTTGAATTTGATATTATAGATAGGCCAGAAAGAAGCATGTCAATGCAGATGCACTTTCTCGAGCCTATGAGGGTTTAGGTTCATCTTGTGATGATGATGATTTCCTAGATGCAACATTGTTATCCCTTGACACAATCCCTAGTGAATACATAGATATTTAGAATTATCTGAATGAATTGAAGTTTCCTGATGGTGCCAATGCAAAGACTAAGAGGAAGATTACTCAATCCAGTTTTCCATATTCTATTATACATGGAGTATTATTTCGAATAGGACCTGATGGATAGTACAAGAGAGGAGTTGAATGTGATCAAGGGAAGGAGCTGATAGAAAAATTCCACAATGGTAGATGTGGAGGACACTTCTCTAGACAACTTACAGCAAAAATGATCTTAGATGCGGTTATCACCGCCCATTCTTTTTAGAGATTGTTATAATTATTATAAGACATGTGATATTTATCAAACACATGGTAACCGTAAGACTTCATCAGCTCCATTATGCCCTATTCTTCTACTTAGTCCCTTTGAAAAGTGGGGAATAGAAATTTTATGTCCACTTCCAACTACCCCATGCTAAAATAAGTATATTGTAGTTACCACGATTATTTAACGAAGTGGGTAAAAGCTAGGCCATTAAAAATAACTTTCATGGATGAAGTGCAAGGTTCATATATGAATGCATTATCACTAGATTTGATTGCCCATTAAAAATTGTAAGAGATCAAGGAAGCCACTTCATTAATGAGGTGGTATAAGCCCTAGACAACAAGTTTTCTTTTAAGCATTGGAAGGAAAAAACATACAAGCCAAAGCACAAATGGACAGTCAGCGAATAAATTTTGTGTTGTATCAAATTCTAGCAAAGATGCAACCTTGCAGGTACATAAGTGGGATGAAAGGATTCATGCAACATTGTGGGCATATATGGAAACATTAAAGTCAGCAATGAGATACTCCCATTTAAGTTGGCTTATGGCATTGATCCAATTCTTCTTATTGAGTTTGATATTCCCACCGTGAGAGTTATGAAAAATTAAAGGATGGATGAAAGTGATTCAGTAAAAGAAAGGTTGTTACATCTTCATTTGCTAGAGGAAATGAGGGAAATAGTGAAGGATACAAGCTATATGAAGAAAATGAAGCAAAAAGAATACTTTGATCAAAATATCCATTGGTCTCCATTTCATGTGAGTGACTTGGTTCTAGTATATGATTCCAAATACAAAAAAAAGAAAACAAAGAAAATTTCTTCTCAAATGGATGGGGCCCTACAAAATAGTAGTTGTACATGAAAATGGTACATATCGATTGGAGGAATTGCATGGTACTCCCATTCCAAAATAGGTCAACCATGACAAGTTAAAGATTTTCTAGGAACTAGCTTGAATGTCCATAAGAGTCTACTCTAAGGATGGAGAAGAAGCTAGGAAGGGGAAAATGTTGACATTAAAATTTTCCTCCGTAATTTCTATTTTATTAATGTATGTATTAGGAATAAGATGTTGTTAAGTATAATTATTAGTGGCATCCAATAGAAGATAATGACGCCATCGATGCGATGCCACCAATAAAGTAGAGTACGGTAATAGTCAAAGTATAATAGGAATGTTGTAAAAGTAAATATTTGTCGTAAGTGGTTCGATAATGTTAAAATGTCAAAGTTTGGGTAAGTAGAAGTAGGGTCTAGATGATTAGGAATTAGAAATATTATATTTGTAATAAGCAAAAAGAGTGATGTCATAAATATTTTGTTTATATTATTTGTAGAAAAGTCTAAAAAGGTAGAACCCATGTGAGATGATAAGGTTTATCTTATTTTAGAAGATAAGCCTACATGTAAAGGCAAGAGTTTAGGCATGGAATATGATTGGCGGAAGAGATTTCTATCCCATCTTAGAGATAGGGTGGATAATCTGAATTCCTATAAATAAAGAGGCCACCCCCCTCATTTAGCATAGAGGGAAGTAGTGAGAAATATTGTATGAGTAAGTGTGTAAAGGAAGCCATCATTTTGAAGGTGTGTTAAAGAAGCCATTAAGAGGTGTAATTGTGAAGTTTCTCCCATAGTTATTGTTGGAAGGCAAGTGAAGTAAGTAAAAATTGAAGTACCTCATAGGTGAGATTGTAACAATTTCATGTTGATATTATAATTTACGCTTATATTTCAGATTTATCATCATTCCTTTTATCATAGTCTATGGTATTCTTGTGTTATGTTTGTTGTTGTGTTTCCAAATTCCATCCACCAAACTAAAGTTGTGCATTAGTAAATAATCATAGCATGAGGAGTTCCCAATAGAGAATTATCGAGTGCGGATTGGTGATGACATCCCTGCCACCAATTAGGAAGAGACACATGATTGAAGGAAGGCGAGGATGCGGAGGAACTTAAGAAATTTCAGCCATTTTGTCCAAAAGGTTTAAAGGAATGAATCTATCCACTCCTCCGTCACCAGGTAAGAAGATGACACATGGCCATCAATGGAAAGGTGGGTCATTGGAGGTATTTTGTAATTTTATCTCTTTTGTCAAAAAAATATAAAGGAATAAAATTGAATCACACCTCCGCAGACCAAATCGAAAGGTGCCACGTGTTAGGTTTTCACTACGACAAAAGTGAGCTGCCGGAAAGTGGGGTCGCCAAAGAAAATTTAGATTTGTGCATCTTTTACAAAAATGAAAAATCAAAGTTTTGACCCCGCACCCAATCAAGAGGCACCATGTGGGTTTCTTCCAGGACAAAAGTGAGTCATGCAGGAAACCGGGGCCATCGGAGAAACTTTAGATTTTTGCATCTTTTGTAAAAATGCAAATCCAACTTTGGACCCCACACCAATCGAAGAAGCCACGTGTCACGATGGAGTTGTGGGGCCATGGAGATTTCGTGGGTTTTTTGGGAATTTTGTGAAAAAGAGGGAAAAGGAAAATTTTTGGGCCCACAGACCTAATTTTATCATTTTTTCCCTAATCCTGTCAGTTGCATAACTTCAAATGGCCATATCTTTTGATTCAAAGTCAAATTTAATCAAATTTGATACCGTTGGAAATATCTCAATGCCCTCTACACAATGAAGCTTTAATTTTTATTTTTGGTGAATTTTTGAAGAAGAAGATAAGAAAACGTCTCTAGGTAGGGAAAAGTGCAAAACCGGACATGCAACAACCAAAAATTAATCCGGTATGGCACCCATTTTTCTCCAAAGATGAACCAATACATTGGAAAATGGATTTTTAAAGTTTCCCTTGTGGTTTTAATGGATCTTGTTGTGTGGTTGGACTTTCAAATCAAATTTTCCGTGGTCCCCTTTCTTTCTATTCTCTTTTTCATCAATAAATGGCAATTTTAGGCTCATTGTAAAGGGTTGGACATTTTTTGTCTTCCAAATTTCCCTTCTTCTCTTCCAAGACTGAATTTATGGATTTCCGACCTTCCATTAGAACTACAACATGTTTTCTATCTTCTAGTAAAATTCTAATGCATTATATCGAACATGCGAGGCAATAATATACATCTTTAGGTGATTTTCAACCCTCTCTTGTCTTCATTTCCTCCATCTAGTGTTTCATTAGATACTAGTTATTTGTGCTTGGTAATTTTTGCATTCTTCTAGTTTGTGTCTATCAATAAAGCAATTATCCCTCATTCCTTTGGTGCACCACCTTGTTATTTTAGGTTTATTTTCCTTGCATTATTTAATTATGTCTCCCGGGTAAATTAGAGAAGGATTTAGGGTAGATCATCTAAAATTTTCATGCATGCACCTAAAAAAAGGGATAGGAACAAGCCTTAATCTTGAAATCTCTCTCTACTTAAAAGCCCCACACTTTGAGAGATACTCAATGTTGTGCGGTCACACCAAATGACCCATTCTTAAGTGCAGATCTGTGAGGTCAATTTGAAGGTGCTTTGATTTTGTACTAACACTTACTTCATGAGTTTTACACTTTTTCAACAAAAAAGCCAAAAATTCAAAGTGGCTCTAGTGACCCGCCTTCCTACTTTGACTTGAAACATGGCCACATGTCCTTTGCGGGCCTTAAGAATTTTTATTTTTAATTATCCGCGGGCTCGCGGGCCTGCAATTGTGTGAACCGCCCATTTTGAAAAAGTACAAAGTGCCAAAGTATCTCCACTAGCCCACTAGTCCACATTCTCCCTTTGGTGAAAAGTCTTCCCTGTGCTCGCGACCCACTTTTGTCAAATAATCATTCCAAGGCCAATGGGCCAGAACTTACAAAATATGAGGAGTTATAAGGATTTCTTTATATTTCTGGAAAGGGGAAGAAATTTTCTATCTAATGAAGATGCTTCTAGGGACCCTTGAGTACTTAAAATATGTGAAAATTTATATTGAAGCACTAAAGGAGGAAAAAATGGTGTTAGTTAACCAAAAATAATCATGAGCTTATTTTGGATAACAATATGCTAATGGGACCAAGAGAAAATTCAACCCCGATCCCTTCATATTTTGTGAAAATTTATCCATATTTTCATAGATTTATTGGGTGATTAATCCCTAAACAAAAACATGTAACAATTTATGGTCTTCATCAAACTACATCTAGGAATATTTTTGAAAAAAAAACATAAGATGCATAATTTCAACGATCTAGCTCAAATAAAAGAGTTTTTGTAAATACTCCTAATCGTATATTCATATGTGTTCTATAGAACCAATAAAACATGTCCACACAACTTCCATAGGTTTAATTGTCAATTTGATGATAAATTTGAAAGTTTCCTTAAGATAGCCAAAGATGGCCAAGAAGGTCATCCATGTACACAAAGTGGTACTAGCACCTACAATTTAGGAAGTATTTATTTCATTTTGCATTTTACACATATGCTCTACTATGATCTACTTGGTATTATAATTTTGTACAAAGACACTTGTAATATATCTTTTCAATTTTGAAAAAATTACAAATCATATGATATGTAGATATCCAACAAACTAAAATTCCACAATATTTATGTCCCTTAAATTTAATCGAGGTGGGAACTAATCAAATAACTATATGGGGTAATCATGCTCCATAAATAAGGGTAATACTTGTAAATGGATATGTAATGTGTTATTATTTTGTATCTATTCTGCTCCACCAAAAGTCAATTTCTTAAATGAAGTTGGTAGTAGCGAGAAGGCTATGGGATTCTTGACAGTTAAAATTTTCATCAAAGGCATCCACTAATGAGGTGAAATGAATGGAATTTTCCTTATTTCACCGACATAGAACCTATTTCTATTTTTTCTTATCCCCTTTGTATAGGGAAGATGTTGTTCCTTGTACACATCTGCATCTTTCATGTGCTTGAGTAGTTCCAACCTATTAATGGATGTCAACCATCTAATTAAAAAAATACATGAACATCATTCCTTCACTTCAATCCAACTACATCCTGGTTCCTTTCTTACTCCCCTATTTTTCATTAACCGTCTAATAAATGCAACATCATCCAATATTTTACATTAAACATACATATTTGAAAGAAATACATATGCTGAATTTTTTTGTCATACTATATCAGTACACATTTTTTTACATGTTATCCTATCTCCAAATCACCATGAACACTGTAGGCACTAAGAAGAGTGCACCAAACAAAAGCATTAGGTTGAAATTGCATTATGTTAATACAATCCTTAGATTCCTCAAGGTGCCCAACTTGGCCAACCAAGTCAACCATGTAGGCATAATGCTCCATGCCTGGTATGATTCGATATTGTAACCATGTTGAGCACATGTTGCAATAATTGTAGTCCAAGATACTACTTCCTGATTAGGCATGTTGTCAAATACTATGCATGCATCACCAATTTTACCACACTTCCCATACATGTCAACAAGTGCATTCCCCAAATACATATCTAACATCCATTTTATATTTGATTACATGAGCATGGACCTTAGTGTCATTTTCTATGGTTGTTAATTCAACACATGAACCAATAAAAATAATTAAAGTAAATTGTTCTTGCTTCATACATGGAAATTACATTTTGAAATAGAGTTTAATGGCCTCATCACCACATGTACTATCTACATAACATGCAATCATTGAATTCCACATGGATACATTATGCCTAGCCATCCTACTAGACAAAAAGCTTGCATCCTTTATGTTGTCACATTTGTTGTACATGGTAATAAGAGGATTTCCTACATAGGTATGTGACTGAAATCTAGAAACAATGCTATGTCCATGAATTTTTTTTCCCTTTTTGAAACATAATGTATAATAGCATGCAATAAGGACACTAGAAAAAGTCGCAACAGTAAAGACTTCACCCTAACTAGTTGTATTAGGGAGAAGAGCATAAATGCCTCCTTTGCATGCTTAGTCTAGGCATAGCTTAAAAGCATAGTATTCCAAGAGATTTCATCATGATTAGGCATTTTTTCAAACACTCTTCTTGCATCCTCAATATTTCCACATTTAGCATGCATATCTACCTTAGACATAAGAAATATAAACCCCTCATCTTTGGCCAAATCATTAAATAAATCAATATTTTATATCCTAAGACGTATAATATATCCTTTACATTTTTTCCATTAATTAAATGGAAATATCTCACCACCCTCCCATGCTTATTTAGTAAATTAATTAAATGTGAATATATCCTTCAGACACACCATTTAAGAGCAATTATCAAAATAATTTTATTCCATGATATTAGGTATTTTCTAATACCCCAATCCACCCAAATTTAGTTATCTCCCAAAATTTAATTCATATATCCCTAAAATCCATGATCACGAAAAACCTATTAAGATAATCTATACACCTATTAATAGAATCATGAAAATCATCTATACATCTATGAAAATCATACCCAAATTACTATGATCTAATCTATTATATCTTCCCTCAAAAATAATAGAAACACATTTCCCTACAATCCACAAAATTCATCCTCGAATCCAAAACAAAACAGATTTAAAAAAAAATTCAAAAAAAATCCTCAAAAGGATCAAACAAACCCAAATAACTAGTGATTTGGGTAATCATCGATGATTACTTAAGATAACTATTAATTCTCTCTTCAGGATCCTCTACTTACATTCACAATTCCTAGCTTTTTGTTTAAGATCATAGCATTATTTTCATTCCAGAGTGTTCGAGCTATTTTCCAACAACATTTTCAACACTTCTCAAGAACCTTAGAGTTAATATAGAGCCCTTATAGAGAAAAATATCACAAGTCTAGTTGCAAGCTTGACTAACTTCTTGTATCATCTATCATCAAGGTTTGAGGCTTATCCTCACCACTTTATCATAGTCAAGGTATTCTTATTCATCTCATATCCTCTCGAGGCCTTTTTAAATTTGAAACACTAGCTTGATAAATTAAAAAAATTATTTTATTGGTTTGTTAATATTTCCAAGAATTGTAAAAAAATCATGCAATCACATGTGATCCCGTTATTTATGTATTTCCACCATTATTATTAGAACTCACTTAATCTATTTAATATGTAATTTAAAACCTATTTACTTCTAACATTATCACTAGTATAGATTGTTTTAGATGGAAATAGGTGGCCTAAACCATGAGATTATCAACATTCACTCTCTCTTAATAATTTTCCACCCATTCCACTTAAAGCAAAGCATGACAATTTTATACAATCTAACCCTGTCTACTATTCAAGTGTGCCTCACGGATCATTTAACAAACATCTTCGAGTTTACCAACGAGATCCTCCAGGCTATGGAGGGATATTTAAATTCATATTTTTAATATCAATGAATTTTCATTGAGCTTGCTTGGAATTTGTACGAGGGTAAACAATAGGATCTACATTTTGAGCTTGATTTTGAGCCATAGTATTTCTTTCATCCAATATTTTATTATCATCTATTTTTTTGTAATAAAATCATCATTTATCATTATATTATCGTGATCTGGTTATCATACATCATATATCATTTACAAATCCACTTGATTGTGTAAAAGTGGATTGACATCCTTGTGAGGAAGTCCTTTGACTTATAAGGACTTGCCTTATCTAAGAAATCCACCTTATATATTACTTATCATATTTTGTTTAGTGTTTGTGGTTTGTAGGTTTTCTTAGTAAGAGAAAACATTGTACCATTCTTCCACGTAACACAACGATAAATATCATCAGTCAACATCCATGGGTATCACTAAATCTCGTGTCTTCTAAGGTCAGTTTACTCTTAATTTCTTTCTTGGTTAAGAAAATTTGAAGAGGTAGGAATAATTTTGTACATCTTGGTATGCCTGATTGAACACTATTTCCTCATTTAATTGTTAATTTCATCAAAAATAACATTTATTTTTATTTTATTTTTCTCTACCTTGTAATCATTAGTGATTTAGTAAATCATCCACGATCGGGTAAATCACTAGCAATTCAACCAATCACCAATGATTTCTATGAGTGCTTTCGATTACATTATATTTTTCCTTATACTTTTATTTTCTACTTTTGTTTTCTACCTAGACTTGGAGATTACTTGTAGATTCATATTTCTAATTATTTCATAGTTTTAAAAAAATAATAATAAAACCAAAAAAAAAAAATTATTCATTAGAAATATTATTTTCCTTAGTAACCTATTTTTTATAGGTTTTTGTTTATGTTTACCCTTGTCTTGAAATCTAAAATTTGAAAAGAAAAGAAAGTATTTCATACACTTAAGATATAATATTTTTAATTATTTGGTTTTTTGTTTTGTAATCGAGAGTGAGTTGGGAAATCGTTGGTGATTCTTGCAATTTTCAACGATTCCTCTAAATCATTTTGATTACTTTATAGTTAGCCTTCTAACCCCTGTTTAATGTTGTTCTTTTTTCTACTAACCTATCCTGCAAATTATTGATTCTCGGATATTTTTCTTGTTGGATTGTTGGATTGCTTGTTACATAAGTTTTTATTAAAAAACAGTTGAAGGAAGAGTTTGTCATGATGAGTGCTAAAACCTTCTTTTATTTTAAGTATTGCATTATGTGTCTATTTTCTCTCATTGAAAACAAAATTTCGTCTTGGGTAATAAAAAAATTGTTAGATCTTTCTTTCTCACATAGTTTTAATCAGGAAAATTAATCATATGCATTCGGTTTATTTTTTCCCACACTAAACCACTTAAAGCATAAAAATGTTTTTAAAAATTCCCATCTAGGTGATGAGTATTTGGATCTGATCACCCATAGGGAAACCAACTTGGTGTTTTGGCTGAGTATAAACACTTGTTTGTTGGTATATTGGAAAAGAACCCTTCACCCTAATCTTTGTTGGACCATGAACCGATGTCGTAGGCCTCAATACCATGTTGGTGTCAATATCAAAATAGAGTCATGCCTCCCTTACCTTCGGTATATTGAGGACTCCTCCCATAAACACACATGTAACAAGCCTTAACTTTTGATTTCATACGACCTTTGTTAACGATTTTGCAAATTTCAGTTTTTCATAATTAAATCAATCTAATTTTTTATTTTTTTCTTTCTTTTCCTATTTTTTTAATCAACCCACATAGTTACTTTTGAATTGATTGTGTTTTAATTTATTATGGTACTTACTAAACAACAAGCCCGTAATAAAACTTTGTAAATCATGTCTACATCACTACCTCAAACATTATCTACACAATTATCTACATCTTTGCAACAACAAATCACATTATGTATTCCATTGGCTACACCTTTATCCATTTCTGTATCTACACCATTACTTACCACCTTCTCTACACCATTACAAAAACAAAACCCATTCCATCAACCAATTACATTCACTCCTCTTATCAAGATCACTGAACTTAGAATGCAATAGAGGAGAAATATAATGAGGAAATGTGATAACATATTTTACATTCTTTGTGTCAATTTCCAAAACAAATCTTCCATAGATATGAACAAGAAGAAACTGAAATACCATATTCTCTTATCTCTCAATCGAATCATCTAAATATCATTTATTTGATAGAGTTGACCCTATTTTTTTGATAGAAATGAGATACTATAAAATAATGGTTCTATTCAAAATTTTAATTTTGTGTTTGCGAGGATATATTTCACTACATTTATTTCTTGTAATAATGCTTTTGGCACCAATTTAGTGCATTTATGTACCCACTTTCATGTTAACATTTTTATACGTTTGACCCCTATTTTAGCGCTTTTATCTCCTGTAACAATTCTTTTGTGTGCAAACATTTTGTGTGTACAATTTTCCCATCCTTTCCACATAGTGGTGCATTTAATTATCGTTTCAAAGCACATTTAACTCATGTTATAGCACTTCTGTGTAAACTAACCTATGTGTTCATAGGTAACTATATTTTGGTGCATCTATCCCAAGCATCGTGTTTGGTCCCTATTTTAGCATGTTTAAATTCTATCATACCTCATATGTGTCCTTTGACCCATGTGTTTTAAGGAACCCATAGTTCAACGTATTTTTACTAAGACAACACATTTAGACCTTGTTCTAACGTGTTTACCGTGTAATAGAAAATTTATCTTATTAGTATTTTTGTCCAGATATTTAATAATAACACATATATTTTTCTTTCTAGGATTATTTTTTAGAATCTATCATTTTTTTAGGAAAATTACATAAACAAGGGAAAACTTTGCCAATTTTATCATTTGATAAAAAAAAATATATTCTATAACATTTGTGATTGTAGGATATTAAGTAAACTACGACTACAATCCTTTGTTTTCCAAATTTCGAATTTTCAAAGAGCATTGGGGTTCTATATAAACTACTAACCCTTTGTTTTATATGTCCCCTTTGTTGAAGACCCCTACATATAAATTTTAATTTTTGTGCATCTTTTTGTAAGTTCTTGTGTTGCTTGTTTTAAATCCCGAAGACGACGCCATGTATACTGATGAGTTCATTATTTGAATTGTTTATATCATATATGTGACTCTTGATTTTTTATTGAACATGATTAATTAGTGCATGGGGATTTTTTATTTCATGCAACTTGTTGACTGTAGAACTTCCCAATAATTTCCTCTGTGAGTGAAATGTAGTGACATGTACAAGATAATAGTGGACATTTACTACCAATTCTTGGAATTATAATCAACGATTCGAGTATTAAGCCATCATGCGATCATGGATGACTTTTTCCATTAAAAACCTACAAACATGGATCTTATTATTAGCAAATCCATAGGATTTAATGAAATTTAATAGGGTCACTAGTGGAAGAAATCAGTTCCTAGAATTTTGGAATGATGTGTAACAAATTATGTCTATATAGACATATCCTTGAAGAAAAAATTAGTAGTTATTTGATGTTGGTAATCATGAATACAATTTATAACAGTTATTATCTATTTCTCCAGTTATGAACCAAGTATGTTATGGAATTTTTTTGAATCAATATATTAGATGGTATTTTTAATACCTTGTGGTGTTGAAATTACCTCCATCCCGAGGAAAACCAAGGGCCCCCTAAACCAAGGAGAATGGAGGATTTTACGTTTATGCATGCTCGTTGTTTCGATAAGTTACAATTTGAACGTAATTTCTTATTTCCTTTACTACAATTTCAATTCAATGTGTGTTATTTCCTTTATTGAAATTCCAGTTCAGATTGTGTAATTTCAATTCATTTGTTTTTGTTATTTGAATTCTATTATATTGATTCAATTAATCGTATTTCAATTCCAATAAATTAGTTCCTTTAAATGCATTTCATTACAGTAATTTTGTTTCAGTAGTTTAGTATTGCATTTCCATAGATTAACAGAGATGAAGACAAACATAAAAATCAAAACCCCAAAAATGAACCAGCGACAAACTAATTTGCAAAAGGCTTCATCACATACATCCTTGACACACAACCTAGGTTTTATAATGACACTAGAAGAAGAATATATTAGTTACATAACTTTAGAATATAGCGACACATCATTTTTTGCACTATTTCCAGGACACAATAAACATAAAACAACATTTTATTCACATTACATAGACTATGGATGCTAATGAAGTTAATTCATGCAATCGCATATAATTCCTACGCCTTGTTTTCATAACCAACCTTGATACACATGCCATGGGAGATTCAGGAAGATTTATACCTTGTAATATACAAATATTATCTCCAAATAGAGTACAAGTAGGGCATGTTGAAAGTGACACTAAATCTAATACAATGAATAGAATGCCTTTTGAACATTGTAAATCATCTTATTTATAACAAGAAAAACCTTAAGAAATGGAAGACAATGGGAATATGAGATCCAACCCTTTAGTACAACCTTTACCAAACCCATTGTCTTAGATGATGTTTAGGATGCACCTATGAAAATATCTCTCCAACCATCCTCCCTATCTTCTCAAGAATGTATACAGAGGTCCCAGATTAGTTCTTGTTTGAATTCAAAGTTCCTTGTAAGACATGACTACAGAATGTATAATCAAAAACTCAAATTATTCCATTCCACCCTCAAATACTATGCTATGAGGTGGTTTATGGTATTTTCCCCTAACTCAATTCATTCTTGGGAGAACATGGAGACAACTATTTTGTAAAAATATCAAGACTATTATAGGGGAAGAGATAGGAAAGAAGAATTCTTTCGAGATAAAGAAAAAGGAAGAGAAAATCTGCAAGATTATCTGGAAAAAAATCTCTTTTTCCATAAGAGGAGTGGTTATGAGTTACATGTAGAAATCACTAAGATGGTTTTACTTAAGGGAATTGATGAGGAAACAATGTACTCCCTCCATCTTATGCACAAACTTAGCATGGAAGAGATCACCGAGCTATGAAGAATTTTCTCTAGAACATGAGGAGGTTTAAGGAAAATAAAAACAGCTAAGAATTTCCTTGGCACCTCAAAAATTATGGAGGAAATGGATAACATAAAAATAAACATCTTTCTCCAATTAACATCAACCATAAATGGGTTGAAAGCCAAGACCATTTCTGTAAAAGAACCTCTAGACATATACTTCCCTAAATGTAGGAAGATACATCCTTTGAGAGAGTGTCCTTTCGATGTCACAAACATGTGTTTTATTTTTAATTTCACTGATCACAATACTAACCATTTCACTTTCTTACCTCATTTGATAGAATGGTGAAATTTCATGTCTTAGGAAAATGCAGAGGTAAATTTTTTTAAAAGGGACAAATAATCGACTCAGTATTCCCCTAGACCTACCCAAAACCCTTGGATGATGTGATGGTCAAAGCAGATTCTCAACATACTTGGGGAAACGTGAGTGGAAACCACCAAACTATATGGTTTATCCACATCCACCACCTTAGATGAATCCATACAATCTGCAATGTTGGACACCACTAATCAAAACCAAATTTAACTAGAAATTGTGCACACACATTTTTCTTTCTTTGTATTTATTTTCGATGTAAAATTTGAGCATTATATCCTTTTGTATTTTTAATAAAAGAATAAAAACTGCAAGTACTATGCAAATATTGAAATAAATGAAGAGAATTCACCAGCAATTTGACGCAAGAATTGATAATGGAGTTCGGCGCTTGAGGCCTACGTCTCTGGGTCCAATTGAATGGGACCGATCTATTAAAATCTTGAAAATAATTCTATACAAATAATTCTACAAAATTATGACCTTCTCACAGTCTTCCTCTGTAAAAATAACAGGGGTTGCTTTTTACATCTCCTCCAAATTCCATTCCTAGCTCAAGATATGAGCATTACAATATTTTCACACAGTCCCGAATGCTATACAAGTATAATATCTCTCCTTATATATTGTTTCCAAACAGCTGGCGCAATGGTTAGGCGCCTATAATTTTGCTTGGGAGGTCAGTTGTTCCAATCCCCTCCACTTCTCCTCCTTCTCCTTAGGTGCTTTTGAAGTGTTTTATCCCACATTGTGGGGGCGTTAAAAAGGTAAGCATTTATTAATGCATGGAGGGCGGTTTGAATTGGCTTAAGAGCCACCGTGTTTTGCTTATGTAGAGGCGCATATCTTGGGACAGCGCATGGTTGGTATTTTAGGCGCTAACAATAGATAATGCATGGATAGTTTGGATAAGGATAAGGCGTGGAATGTGGTATAGTGAATTAATATGCAATGCGTGGAAAGTTTAGCTAGGATAATGCATGGAATATGGTAGTTAATAAAAAATATGCGTGGGAAATTTGAATAATTTAAATAATGCATTCCTAAATGTCCCACATGCATAGCGCAAAGGAAATTATAGGATTTTATATACACAAGTTGGTTTAATGATTGAATGAGAAGGAGACCAAGGCACCCTTCCATAATCAAGTGTGTCGAACTCGCTAAGGGCACCCACCAAGAAATAGCGGGATCCATTTTTCTGAGAACGAGTGTCCAAGACCAGCGTTCCAAAACCCATTTTTTTAGTACGTCACACAATTCGTCCATGTGTCACAATATAATCGAAACACTTGGTGAGCGTGCACATGTCCAACCTACACAAAACTCCAAATTTTGCCAGTTGCCCAAAAATTTCAGTGGGCTATAACTTTTGCAAACGAGCTCCGTTTCCTACAAACAAGATGTCATCAGAATCGTATAATTTTTCTCCACGCTTTAAAAATGACTGCAACTTATTCTGAGAAGATCTTAGATCAGTGTTTCTCTGTGAGGATCCTCTAGATCATTCCTCCCCACTGAGAAACTTTTGGACCCCAAAAGTCAACCTAATTGGTGAATAGGTGAGGGTATTTCTCCCTCACCTTTCCGGTTTCCATCCATTTAGCCTTGTTTGGATGCATGCATTTGAACCCAACATGAAGATACTCAATATCACCCCTTCACAAAGTTCTTACTTTCCTATCATAATGTTAGCTTCAATGGAAGGCATAATGTTAGCTTCATCATGATCAAAAATCGGGAGAAAATCATCAATGTAAGGCATAATGTTAGCTTCATCATGATCAAAAATCATAGGCGGTTCATACAATCTTCAATTCTCAACATTTACAACTAAGTAGATTTGCATATATGGAGGTAAATCCAACCGAAAGCGTTATTACCAATTTTTTCCAATATTTGGAACATAACATACCGTATAGGTTCCAATTTTTTACCTTCACCGTCGCCTTTCCTTCCCGATGTGAAGCCAAATCCGAATAAGCAACTTTGAACTTGTGATCGTTCTATGTTTATCATGCCTAGCTTTGTACTTACCCCGACTTTTCTCCAATTGTTCACAGGACATACTTGATGAACCTGTTGTATTCTCTACACAAATCTCTTAGCCTTGTCAAAATCAATTGCACCATTAACACCGCCATATCCATAATAAATATCTAATGGAGAATTAGGCAGATATCCATAACAAGTCTCAAATGGAGACTTCAAAGTATAAGAATGTAACGCACGATTATAAGCATGTTGCACATAATAAAGATGTTCATCCCACAATTTAGGATGTTTTTACTATAGCCCCTAAGTAATTGTACCACCGTGTGGTTTACAACCTCTGTTTGACCATCGATCCGTGGATGAAAAGTAGTGCTCTTTTTCAGTTTTGTATCCATTAACCCCCACAATGTTGACCAAAATTCCCAAGAAATCTAGAATCCTGATCGGATATGATTGAAGTAGGTAAACCAAAATGAACCCAAACAAACTTAAAAAAACAAATGTGTAGTTCTCTCACCAGTTATTTGCTTAGTACATGGAACCAACACACACATTTTGCTAAATCACGACACTACCACATATAAGTAATAATGTTTCTTCCGTGTCATGGGCAAGCCTCCTACAAAGTCCATGGAAACACTTTCCCAAGGCCGTGTTGGAACAGGAAGAGGAGTGTAAAGTCCTAATTTCCTGTTACTTGGCTTGCTTGTGGCACAAGGAACACATCCCTTAATATACCGGTTTACATGTTCATGCATTCTAGGCCAATAGCAATATTTTTGTAAATGTACAATTGTCTTACTAACACCAAAATGCCCTGAAATAAGAGAAGTATGTGCTTCCCTAATCATATGCACACGCTCATTTTATGGAATACAAAGTTTTCCAGAATGATATAACAATCCTTCATGCAAATGATAATCTTTTTCTCCTACTTGTTTCCCACTTACTAGATCCTCATACACTTCTCTAAAATCAACATCATTAACATATTGTTCCTTGTAACTAACATGAGCCAAAGAACTATGCTGCAAAAGGATAGATGCTACTACCACTGGTGGTTTGGATAACATGTCGGCAACCTTGTTTTGAATACCTTTTTTATACCTGATTACAAGATGAAATTGTTGCAAAAATCCCATCCACCTGAAATGTCTAGACTACTGCAATTTGGTTTGTGTTTGTAAGTATTGAAGCGGTTGATGGTCAGTATGGATAATTGTTTCTTTTCCCATTAAATAATGCTTCCACTTTTTAACACTTTGAAC
Source organism: Taxus wallichiana var. yunnanensis (assembly GCA_018340775.1). Classification (NCBI taxonomy): domain Eukaryota; kingdom Viridiplantae; phylum Streptophyta; class Pinopsida; order Cupressales; family Taxaceae; genus Taxus; species Taxus wallichiana. Next base: position 708,238,682 of record CM031240.1, read on the forward strand.
CAAAGCATACAACTCTTTATCATAAGTTGGATAGTTTCTTACCGCACTTTTAAAGGTTTCTGAATGGTAACACACTGGTCATTTGTTCTACATCAAAATTGCCCCAATTGCGTAGTCACTAGCATCCATCTCAATCTCAAATGAATGTTGTAAATCCGGAAGTGCCAAGATCGGAGTGGTACTTATCTTCTCTTTTAGTGTATCAAATGCTTTTTGTTGTTTTCCTCCCCACTGAAAGACCTGTTTAATACTTGTCAAAGCATGCAAAGGAGATGCAATATATGAGAAGTTAGCAATAAATTTTCTCCAGTACTGAACTGCACCTAGAAAACTTCTAACTTCCATCACATTTATGGGTCTAGGCCATTTCACAATAACCTCTATTTTTGCAGGATCAATTCTCAATTCTCCATTTCCTACAATATAACCCAAGTAAATTAAAGATGTTTTTCCAAATTCACATTTTGACATCTTCAAATACAATTTCTCTTTCCTTAGTGCATCTAAGACTTTCTAGATGTGTTTAACATGTTCATCCCATGACTTACTAAAAATAAGAATATCATCTAAGTAGACAATAACGAAATTATCAATGAATGGTCTAAAAAATTTCATTCATAACTCTCATGAATGTTGCCGGTGCATTAGCATTGCACAAACCAAAAGGCATCACTAACCATTCAAACAATCCTTGTTTCGTTTAAAAGCATTTTCCAAACATCACCTTCTGCAATTCTTACTTGGTGATAACCACTTCTTAAGTCTAACTTAGTGAAATAAATTGCATTCTTTAATTGATCCAGTAAATCATCTATTCTAGGAAGAGGGTAACAATTCTTTATAGTAATCTTGTTTAAAGCACGAAAATCAACACACATTCGCCAAGTGCCATCCTTCTTAGGAAACAATATAATTGGTGAACCACATGGGGATGTACTTGGATGAATTATACCTTGAGCCAAAAGTTCCATTACCTATCTCTTGATTTCCTCATTCTCTACTACTGACAACCTATACATTCTGATATTGGGAAGAGGTGCATCATGAAGCAACTGTATCTCATGTTGAACCCCTCTTTTGGGAGGTAGACCATGTGGATCCTAAAAAACATCATCAAAATGAGAAACAATTTTTACCAATTAATTCTTATGTTTTAGATTGCAAGTCTCAAAAGCCATCTCATTTTCTTTTTCCTTGGCTTTGACCACCATGAGCACAAAAATTTTTCTTGAGTTCATAAGCCTTTTCATTTTACCTACGATTCACGAAGGATAGATTATTCTTTTCATGGTGAGCTCTAATAATAAACTCAATTCCATCCTTTACAAGAAAATATTTATTTTCTTCCCTATAGAATATTGCTTTACGATCATATAAATAAGTACTTCCCAAAACCACCCCACAAATATCCAAAGGAACTACATCCAATTCAACCTCATCAATAAACTTGTCTCTAATGGAAAATCTAAAGTACAAGTTTTAGTTACTTCTTGCCGATTTTGCATCATCACAAACCCAACCCAAAGGATAAGGCTTAGGATGTGGTTTAGTTTTGAGTCCTAGTTTCTTAACAACCTCCTCTGAAATTAAATTAGCTTGAGATCCACTATCAAAAAGAGTATCAATTTTTGTATGCTTTGAAATTACTCTAATGTGGAAAAGCTCATTTCTTTTCTTATCGTCAGTATAGTTTGTTTACTAGAAGAAGATGTAACATATCATCGTAGTGCTGTTGAAATTGAAAGAGTTGATTCACCTTGAAAACTCATAGCATTTGTGATTTTGGTTTCATCACACGAATCGAACCAAGATCATGTACTACGGTGTTTGTTTTCTTTTCTTTTCCTTTCTTAACCATCCATTTAGGCTTCTTTTCGGGATGTAATTTGCAACATTTAGACTCATCATGGTTTCTTTGACAATGATTACAAAATGGTTTTTCATCTTCCTTCTTAACATAGAGAGTTTGTTTTATGCTTACCCTTTCCTTTTCCTTGTTCTTTCGAACCTTTTCCTTAATATTTCTTTTCTTCCATTAAAATTAGATAAAGAGGACTCCTTTGTCATTTTCCCTCGTGCTTCCAGGATGGGTTGCTTGAACACATACTTGCATCAAGATTAGTAGGACCTAAAACAAGTATCATATGCCTTAGATAACTATGTAATCCACCAATATATTTGAGCAGTGTTTCTTCTATGTTTAGGGAAATTCCCAGAATTAGAGCCCTTTTCCTAAATTCTTGTGTGTAGTCTTGTACACTTTGTCCCTTAGTTTGTCTTAATTTTTCCAATCCATCATAGCTTGTTGCCTATAACCAAGAGGATAAAATTGTTTCCTAAGATTTGAAACAAATTCAGACAAGAAGTGATTTCTATACCTTTGTTTTCTTCCACTTCCCGAAGCTTACTCTCCCACCAAATGAGTGTTGTGCCACCCATCTCAAAGAGTTTCCGATAAATCTTTGCTTCATCATCAACAATTCTTTGAATCCTACAATATACTTCTGTTTTCTTGACCCAATTATCCAACTTCTCTACATTTAGCTCTCCATATACATAGGCAATTCAAACTTGATATCTAACTTTAACGAAAGAAAATAAGATTTTAAAGAGTCTCTTTTGGAATATCGTAACTAGAGCTTTCTTCTTTCTTACCTCCTCTAGTTCCCGCTTTTCCCTTTGCCTATCTTGGTACATTTCTTCCACCATTTCCTTCATTTGTTGGAATGATTGACGAAATTTTCTTCCACTTCCTCTCGATCCGCCATTGTAGGACTTCGAGATCGTCTGGTACCAATTTTGGGATCTCCTTCGACTAACTCTCCTTCACCCTTCTTAGATCGAGACCTTGTTAACATCCAACACACAAATTGTAATCCAAAACGTGTTAAATTGAACCAAAAATCAGTCAAAGCCAGCTCGATACCAATGATCTGAAAAACCAAATTTAACTAGCAATCGTGCACACACATTTTTCTTTCTTTGTATTGATTTTCGATGTAAAATTTGAGCATTATATACTTTTGTATTTTTAATAAAAGAATAAAAATGCAAGTATCATGCAAATATTGAAAGAAATGAAGAGAATTCAACAGCAATATGATACAAGAATTTATAACGGAGTTCGGCGCTTGAGGCCTACATCTCCTAGGTCAGTTAAATGGGACTGATCTATTAAAATTTTGAAACTAATTCTTTACAAAGAATTATAAAAAATTTGACCTTCTCACATCTTCCTCCGTAAAAAAAAATAGGGGTTGCTTTTTACATCTCCTCCAAATTCCATTCCTAGCTCAAGATATGAGCATTACAATATTTTCACACACCCCCAATGCTATACAAGTATAATATCTCTCCTTATATATTGTTTCCAAATAGGCCGGTCATTGTGCAATGGTTAGCACCTATACTTTTGCTTGGGAGGTCAGTCAGTTACAATCTCGTCCACTTCTCCTCCTTCTCCTTAGGCACTTTTTAAGTGTTTTATCCCACATTGTGGGGGCGTTAAAAAAGGTAAGCATTTATTAATGCATGGAGGGCGGTTTGAATTGGCTTAAGAGCCACCGTGTTTTGCTTATGTAGAGGTGCATATCTTGGGACAGCGCATGGTTGGTATTTTAGGTGCTAACAATAGATAATGTGTGGATAGTTTGGATAAGGATAAGGCGTGGAATGTGGTATAGTGAATTAATATGCAATGCATGGAAAGTTTAGCTAGGATAATGCGTGGAATATGGTAGTTAATAAAAAATATGCGTGGGAAATTTGCATAATTTAAATAATGCATGCCTAAATGTCCCACATGCATAGCGCAAAGGCAATTATAGGATTTTATATACACAAGTTGGTTTAATGATTGAATGAGAAGGAGGCCAAGGCACCCCTCCATAATCGAGTATGTCGAACTGGCCGAGGGCCCCACCAAGAAATAGCGGGGTCAATTTATCCGAGAACGAGTGTCCAAGACCGAATTCCAAAACCCATTTTTTTAGTACATCACAAAATTTTCCACGTTTCACAATATAATCAAAACATTTGGCTAGCGTGCACACGTCCAACTCTGCACAAAACTCCAAATTTTTCCAGTTGCCCAAAAATTTCAGCGGGCTATAACTTTTGCAAACGAGCTCCGTTTCCCTACAAATAAGATGTCATCTAATCATATAATTTTTCTCCACGCTTTAAAAATGATCGTAACTTATTCTCGAGAAGATCTTAGATCAAGTTTCTCTATGAGGATCCTCGGATCAACCACCTACAAATGTAAATCTATGGAAAACCAACAATGGGGACCTCAATAGAATTATAATCAACAAAGGAGGTTACGGAAATAAAAAGAATACTTAATGGACCTAAAAAAATTATCAAGAAAGATGGGAAAGAAACACAAAGTAAAATTCCTACCTAGCTTATGAAAACCCTAAAAACATTAGACAACTTCAATTAATGTAGCATGACAAAGTGATACAATGCAGGTTCATGCTATCAATAATATCTGCAACTAAGGTCTAGAGAACAATGAATAATCATCCTATTATTATCACATAAATACTTGAGGAAAATTAGAAATAATAGACACCAAGAAAATGAAGAAACTGAATATGTTCCACAAATGCAAGCCACTAGGAACAGTCAAGGAAAATATAAGAATGCACACGAAGCTCCTTTTCCAAAATGATTACAAGAAAATTAAACTGCAGAAGACACAAAACTAGTTTAGGACTTGGCAAATATGAACGTTGAGTTCCCACTTCTAAGAGAAATAAGGGACATACCCGAGTTAAACCAGCACCATTAGAGAACAATGCATAAAGAGACCAGGAAGATATAAGACAAACCCAAAAATAGTCAAAGTAGAAGGGAATATCATGGATATTGTTGCTGGAAAACTTATATCACCAAAATATGGGGATCCTGGGAGTCCATTCATCACTATTTTTGTAAATGGTCAGTCAATATCTAACATTTTGGTGGATATTAGTGCTACCATCAATGTTATAACAATAGATATGTTCAATTTTTTTCAATCTTTAAAATCATCGCAATAACCAATATCGTTCTTCAACGGAAGAGCAATCTATTGTTATACCAGATGGAGTGATTGATGATGTAATGGTCAGGTTTTAATCATGGGAATATCCTATCAATTTTATTCTCTTATATCCTAAAGGTCGAAGTCGGGATATACATTCATCTTAGGAAGGCCCTAGTTGTCTACGTTTTCTTCATCTACTCGATAGCGTAGTTCGGAAATATAATTATTTTAAATGGACAAAAATCAAATCATATTTCATTATATCCTCCTACCAAACCATATTTGGATGTTTGTGAACATGTATGGGTATATTAATCGAGATACTACCTATCCGAAGTTATTATTATCTGGCCACCATTGTAGTGAAAAATCACATGGTAGAAATTGTTGAGTCATACATAATGTCTGATGAAGATGACATTTTGGCTATGGAAATCATAATTGCAGCTACATAAATTTTAACGAGAGGATATGAAACCATATATTTTAAACACAACAAATAATATTACCTTGGTAAGTGACATTTCTAATGAAGATTGTAAAGAAACATATGCTTATCATGGGAATGTACATTGATAATGATTTCTATTGTCCTTTATCCAAGGTTACGTCTCTTAGAAATATGACTCTTTTGCACATGTTTCAAATTTCATGTTTGTCCTTTGATTTCTTTAATTTCGATGCAAAGATCACTATTCCGAAAGATACCAAGCAAGTGACTATTGAAATAGGAAAAGAGATTACCATTGGTACTAACTTAGAGGCTAGCCAAGAGATTAGGGTTGTAGAATTATTTACGAAGTATTCCCAATCTTTTGATTAGGATTATACTTGATATGAAAGGGATCCATCCAAGCATATGAACTCACCATATCTACACTGAGTATGTTAAACTTTTCAGATAACCACAATGAAGAATTAAACCTCCACTTAGAGACATAGTAAAAAATGAGATAGAAAAATTCTTAAAGGTAGGATTCAATTATCATATATCTGATAGTCAATGGATATCACCACTAGTTATAGTTGCCAGTAAAAATGGTAAATGTAGAATATTTGTAGACTATAGGGAGCTTAATAAATCCACCAAGAAAGAATACTTTCCCTTCCCTTTATTGATCAGGTTCTGGAGAATATTTTAGGTAATAAATATTTCTCCTTCTTAGATGGGTTTAGTGAGTAGAACCAAATTAGTATTGCACTTCGTTAATAAAGATAAAACTACCTTAACTTTTACCTAGGGTACATTTAGATATATATTCTTACCATTTGGGCTTTGTAATGTACCTGCTACTTTCCAGAGATAAGTTTGGGCCATTTTTACAGATCTTACAAATGACTGTGTTGAAGTTTACATGGAAGAATTAACTGTCCCCCAATTCCAATTTTGATGAATGTTTGAACAATATTGAAACAATATTAACTAGATGTGAGCAGAACTAAATTTACTTGAGTAAGGAAAAATTCTAATTATTGTTGATCAAAGAATTTTCTTAGGTCATCATATTTTTGCAAAAGGAATGCAGAGTCGACCCCAAAAATTTATAAGTAATTACTCAGCTACCTACACCAACAAATTAGACAAAAATAAAGAGTTTCCTTGGACATGTATGGTATAGTAGGTGGTTCAAATAAAATTTAGAAAAATTTCTATGCCTATGTTCTCCTTGATGAGAAAATATTTTGTTTTTGAATGGTCTCCTCAATGTCAGTAGGCTTTGAGATCATCAAAGAGAAGGTAAATATTGCTCCAAGTATTTAGAGTACCTAAATTGGGAAACCTCTCCATATTCACACCGATGTGTCTAACATAAAATGGGAGTTGTTCTTGGAAAAAAGGATGAAGAAGATCAGATGTATGCCATTTATTTTATTAGCAAGAATCTGACCCCTACAGAGAAAAACTACACCACTACTGTAAAAATAATTTATAGTTTTTTTACTCTCTAAATAAATTCAAACATTATATTACTATATAAAAAAATTATATCTTGACCATTAGGCCATAATGTATTTGATGAATAAAAAATTAGTGGGCGAAAAAATATTAGATGGTTACTCTTGTTTCAAGAATTTAACTTAACTATTATTCATAAGCCAGAAAGACTAACATTGTTGTTGATTTAATTTCAAGATTGAATGATTCAATTGATGAATAAGAAGTCAAGGATGATTTTCTAGATGAAAAATTGTTTTTAATATCAACTCAGTTCCATGGTTTGCTGATCATGCAAAATACCTCAATACTAGGAAGTTTCAGCCTACTTTACTAATAATGAATGAAAGAGATTAGTTAAAAAATTCAACATATAAATGGTGTAATGGAATTTTATTAAAAAAATCCTAATATGGTTATTCATAGGTGTGTTCATGAGGATGAAGTATACGACATACAAAGATCTTTTCATGCTGATCCTAGAGGAGTACATTACTCGGTGAAGAGGAAAATACATAAGGTCCTTGAGCTAGGTATGACACATTCTCTTCACAAGTCTATCAAAAATAATGTGTGGCGGTGTGATGTATTTCAAAGACTGGGAAAGCCTACATTTTCCATGGAAATGAATCTCAACACTTAGTTATTCTTAGGACCATTTGAGAAGTGGGGGATTGATTTTATCATACATTTTGATCCTTCATCCTTTAGGAAAGAGAACCTAGTTGTGTGTATAGATTATGTCACAAAATAGGTTGAGGTTCAAACATTGGCATCTGCTAATGAAGATGTTGTAGCTAACATTTTGTACAATAAGATTCCACTGATATTTGGTGCTCCTAGAGCTATTATATCTAATCATGGACCTCAATTTGTGTCTAACATGATTGAAGATTTCCTTGAGATATATAGAATTAAGAATGGGAAGCAATCACCATATCACCCTCAATCCAATGGGAAAGTAGAAGTTACTGAAGAGAGAGTTTGAGAATATCTTAACCAAATTTGTCAATAAAGACATAAAGAATTGGGTACATAAACTCCCGAGAAGTCATTTGGGCCTACAATACAACCTAGAAGACCACTACTAGTTTCTCCCCATATGAACTGGTATATGGGAAGAAGCCATTATTACCCATTGTGTATGCATTATAGAATTGGAGGAAAACAATGAAATTTGGCATCGATTTGGATGAAGCACAATGTGAGAGAGTAATGCAACTGAACGAGCTAGATGAAATGTGGATGGAGGCACAAAAATAAACTGATATTCTTTAAAACTAAATAAATTCTTGGCGAATGCTCGAATCAAATATAGGAAGTTCAATGAGAGAGATTGGGTCTTACTTTTTGACTCAAAATATCAACAGTTCAAAGGAAAGTTGAGGATGAGATATTTGAGACTATACAAGATCGAAAATATGTTTTATAACAACTCTATCAGATTATTGTCAATTGATGGAGATAGAAGAACTCTTCTGGTGAATGGACATAGATTAAGGAAAACTTCAGCAAGGATAGGATGTTATGTGAGGAAATGAATTGAGTGGAGAATCTTTAATCTTCCTCTCTCGAGTAATAATTTTTAAATTTGAATAAAGAAATATGATGATGCTTTTGATCTTATTTCCCTTAGATTGTAGTTTTTTTGTTTGTTTCATGCTTTCAGTAAAGGTAGGCATGTTTATTAATAGAATGTAGTCTAATCACATTTTCTCTATGAGCGCATGATGTTGACATATATGGATATCGAGAAGATGAGATGGAAAAGGTAAGTGCATTTTACTTCGCTACGGATATTAAATTTAAAAGCAATCACCTATTGTAGTTACTTAACATGATTAAATGAATACATAATTTTTAATGTATTTCTTGGGAATATCAATTAAAATCTTATGATGCGAAGTGGGTTGTAATGAATGATAATGAATCGTAATTAGTGAGGATACCACATGTGTTGAATTTCTAAGAAAAGGATGTGATTCTTTTTAAGAAGGACATGTGGCATTATTATTAAATCCTATAGGGTGCGTTTCGTACCATGCATTAAAACTTCCTACATGTGCTTGGTCCTGTCAAATTTTCACACCGCTAATTTTACAATGATCGAAAGAAATTAAAATATTGCAGTAAATTTCAAATGGTCAGTTGACAAACACTTCATGCCATTATTTTGTGAGTTTGAACACAACATATTTATTCTGCACACATGCTATTTAATTTGGCTATACCATAGGCCAAAAGAAGATATTTGAACCGAATATCCTAACCCACTACTCGAGAATGTTGTAATTTCTCATTTATTTTATGATGTTGGATTGCTATAATTTATTAGGAAATTTGAGGTATTTGATGAAAAATTAGTTGGCCAATTTCTAATAAATTTTTAAACCACCTTCTCTCAAATTAGGGAAAATGAGTAGAAATAAGTCATCAAGTTGTTTCTCACCTATTTGGTTTACTAGAATTTGGTCTCAAGGTTATGATAAATGCTCCTAGAAGTAATCCTTACTTCATATGGTACTCGAAGGGGATTAAGTGGAAATTTTTCTTGGTATTTGGATGTAAGTTCCTAAATTGGTCAACAAGTACTTTATTTGTGATGAGAAGCCATCTTTGATTAGATGGGATTAATTGAAGATTTTAATTCATTTAAAGAAAGGCTGCATAAACACGAGAATTCGAGGGTAAATTTACTTGAATATTTAGCTGATGTAGTCATTCAAATGAGACACAAATATAAAAATAGAGGTAATAGGGCTATATTGAAACACCCAAGGGTTATACAATTGATATGTTCACATCTGGTTTTCTACATACCCAAGATAAGAATAGAAAAAAAAGTACAAGGAGAAATTTGAATTGAAGAAAATAAAGAAGGGACCATATCACATTATTTTACCTAAGCTCAAATTGGATCCTCGGCCTTCATAGGATACTATGGATGAACTTAGTAGTTAGGATAGTTCATATTCTATACAAAAAAATTCTAATGGTAAAAGCACCTTACAAGTTGATTCTTCTATTTTGTTGAGGTCAAGAAGGTCTTGTACTTTGCAGAGACCTGAAGTTTCCCATATGGAAGTTTTTATGAAGATTCTACTCTAATTATGTAGGAGAAGGAAGAGGCTAGTGCCATAAATTTCACCGATGATAAATAGAAGGATGATACATTCACGAAAACTATCCCTCCAACATAAAGTGCAAATATTTTTACAGCTACAGAAATGCCTTGACAGAATGATATAAAGACCCTAGCTCTAGAATTCATTTCAATGGAGATTGGCAGAAAATAATCACATGGAAATGATGTACTTAGGTGTTATCTGGATGATATTTCCTCCCTAAAGGAAAATTTAAAATGTATGCAAGAAACCAACTTATCTTTGTAAACTTCATTTACATAGAGAACTATAGAAAAGTGAGGGAAATTAATTCTCTTAAGGTACCGGTTAGTAGTGTCAAGAGAAAATAGATATAGGCCTTAAAGTAAGGGTAGATTTGAATATATTATCTCTTAGAAATAAAGCATTAAAAAGGAAAATAAAAATCTAAAAGAGGATATTGAGGCTAATGTAAATCATAAAGAAGAAGTTAGAATTTATTTTTACTATGTTTTTCCTTTGCTTTGTAATATTCGGCTGTGGAAACCTTCTTCTATCTATAACATGTTTTTATAAGATAAATTATATGCTTAGAAATTAATGAGAATGTGTAGTCAAGAACCTCATGAAGCTCCTGATGGCAAAACATTTTTGTCAATTTATTAAAATACACCCCTGAGATACAAAATCAACTATGTGAATTTTACCTCCACAACATGTTGGTTACCAATGTGCCTAATTTTTGTATTAACCTATTTGTGGGAGAATTTTAGTTGAACACATTTTAGTCATTGCTTATGAAACAAATCACATGGAAAAAATAAACATAAATTTTCAATCAAATAGTTTGCACCATAGTTTTCTACATTAGGCCCGCCCATCACATTGATGTGGCCATAAATAAAAATTTCTGATCTCTTTATTATCAGGTTGGTGTTAGGGAAAATACTTCAAATATTCTACTAAAATGTGTGTAGGATTTTGAGGCCTATAGTCAACAACATTTTGGTGAAGCAAGATAGGATTGTGATAGAAGGTGGGATACCTTAAACTTGCCATTAAAAAGGAGGGAATTTATCTCCCCTCATAATCTCAATTGGTGTATGCGGAGGGTGATGCATTGGTTACAATAATTTGGTAGTTGTTCTAAGAAAAATGACAAGGAATACAATGATGAGTGGGTAGGAACACAAGTGAGGCCACCTCTTCTCCTAAATCTGATTACTACCTAGAAGAATAATGTTTCCTAGTCACATGATAGTTTCACATCTTGGGTGGAAGTTATTTCAAACAATTAGGGATGCAAAGGAACCAAGAAACAATATGCAAATTAGTTTGAGAATATGACATGGAACACTAAATTTTCCACACGAAAGGGGCTAGATGATTTGTATAGGGACGTGCAGCAATGTAAAGTGCGGGGAGATGATGAGTGCATTATTTGACTTATTTATATCATTTTTAAAACTATTTATTTGTTATTAGACATGATTAATTTTTCCATGGGGATGCTTTATATAGTTATATCCTAGTAATTTAAATCCATTTCTATGGTTATTGTTTCATGTAACTTGTTGACCATAGAAATTCCCACTAATCACCTATCCGAGTGAAATTTGGTTACATGTGTAGGATAATAGTGGACATATAATTCCAGTGCTAGGAATTGTAATCAAGGATTCTGAGTCTTGAGTCATCATCTAGTCATGGATGGATTTTTCCATTGACAACCTAAAACTATGGATCTTGTTTTTAACAGTTTTGTAAAATATTTAATGAAATTTAATAGGGTTGTGAGTGGAAGAACTGAGTTCCTGCAATTTTGACGTGACGTGTAACCGACTATGTCTATATAGACATCTCCTTAAAGAATAATTTAGTAGTTAGTTGATGTTGGTAATCTGCAATACAATTTATAAGAGTTAGTATCTATTTTTCCAATTATGTACTGAGTATGTTATGGAAATTTTCTAAATCAATATATTATATATTTTTTAATATTCTGTGGTGTTGAGATTACCTCTTTCCCGAGGGACAACAAGGGCCCACTTGACCAAGATGACCAAGTATTTTACGTTTATGCATACTCATGGTTTCGATAAGTTATAGTTTTAATGCGGTTTCTTATTTCGTTTAATGAAATTTCAATTCAGTGTGTGTTATTTCCTTTATTGTAATTCCAATTCAGAGTGTGTAATTTCAATTCAGTCTATGTGTGTTATTTGAATTATACTATATTGATAAAGTGTGTGCATTTTAATTCTATAAAAGTATTACCTTCAAATGCATATCATTACAATAATGTTCCTTTAGTAGTTTAGCATTATATTTTCATAGATTAGCATAGAAAAGAGAAACATAACAACCAAACCCCCAAAAAGGAATGAATGAACAACTAAATTACATAAATATTCATTGCATACATCCTTGGACACATATCCCATGTTTTATAATGACAATATTAGAAGAACATATTAGTTAAATGATTGGAGACTACAATGACCCATCAATGATCTCCTCTCCCATCCTAGGGCGATATTAAGGATCAACGAGAGGCTAGTATTCCCTCTGCATTTTCTATTTTTATGGGTTAATGTGAGTTTGAAGTAACATCCACACACATATGGTAGTCTTAGGATTCTCGTGAACGTGGAATTCACCTCCACGTATGTAGACACACCACAGTGTTCCGACGGGGTATTTAAATCAGTGCGAGATATCATTTTTGGCTAAGTTCTTGCTTGTTTTAAGATTGGTGTGAAGTGAGGGATTACACGTCTCAATACTCAAACCTTAGACAACAGCCTTACAACAAATAATTGGGACCCATGTACCACAAGGTATATTCGGGATACCCCTAGTAAGCTTGTGCATCCTAAACTAAGAAACATCTTAGCCACATATTTAGCTATATAGTGCAAGGAGGCCGCACTCCCAAGATCACTTGAGAGATGACACCACATTGACACATAGGTGTAGAGACATTTTTTTCACCACCATTAGTGGGTGGTATTAAAAGTAGGATAAAGCTTTATTAGAACCCCACTTGACTAGTTAGGATGTGTGTTGCATGTTTTTGTGTATTTGTTAACACCCTTAACCATCCTATCACCTTAAAACATTAATCAATCAAACCACATCATAATAACAAAATCCAAAACTAATCACTCACACATCATGCTCAACCATGTCCTTAAACCCTTAATTCCCATCCTCTCCAAATAAAAATCCAAACCCCTACCTCTTCTTCAGTAAATCCATCAACCAAGCTATCCCATTATCCCCCACCCATAAAATTCAATCATCTAACTTTCTCCCACACACTATCCAAAAATTAATAAATAAATCTCAAGCTTAACATACTACCTTAATAAATCCTCTCCCTACCATCAAAACCAGCCATTCCATTTCGATCTTAACATCCTAAATACCATTTGAAAGCTTAATCAAAAAATATTATATCATTAATCTTCAATCAACCAATCACTTTGTAAACCATCACCTCCTAACCAAACACATTCAAATATTACTATTCCTAATACCCCTAACCGTCCCCATTGAAAATGTCATTGAGAACCCAAACCATCTAAATACACACCCTGACCTAATCAACATAAACAAATATCCCCAAAATCCAATGAAATAGAATTTGACCACTTCAGAAACTTTGACCTAAAGGACCTCCTTTACATCCTAGCTAATCTAGCCAACAATCCCAAACCCACACAACCATCATAAACTCGCAACCTCTAAATCCCCTATCACTCATTATGATATAAACATTCCTACCATCAAAAATCATGTGAATAATCCACAATAATTTAAAACCTCAACTCCTAAATCCAATATTGATATACCCTATCATCGAGTACCATTCATATAGAAAAAAAATCACCAAAAATTCCTCTTAAATAAATATCACCTACATCTCATCTTAGTCCTCCATCCTCATCATCTTCATCACCCACATCCAATTCTATAGAATTTCTCCTAGATTGTCCCACAATCCCTAATCCCCGATCAAAGTTATCCCATAATCCTATTTCATCCCCTCCATCACCTAAGCATAATTCTATCCAAACTATCTCATCCACCGTGACTCCTAAGTCACCCTAATCCATTCTACCTCTAATACTAAACCATCCAATGTGGATCCTATGCCACCCTTATCAACTTCATCCACATCTAATTCTAATCCATATCCTTCATCACCTAAAACTAATACTATCCTATCCACTCATCATATTTCATCTCCCCCACCGAATAATGTGCAAACATCTAAAGATAATCCTAAGTAAAAAAATCCCAAACATAATAAATACAATCCTAATCCTCTTTTAACCCCTTCTCCCACCGAATCTAAGGAAGCTTATATGCCAAAATCATCTACTTTATCCTCTAAATCAACCAAATCCAATGTGGTTCCTACACCACACCCATCCTTTCCAACATCACCCAAATCTAATGTGACCCCCATATCATACCCATCCCTCTCATCTAAATCTATCCCATACCATTTTTCCATATCTTATAATCCCAAACAATCTAATCCTAAACAAAAACCATTTACATCAAAACCACCTACTCAAACCAATATGAAATAAAGTAAATGTAGTTCAGCCTCCAACCCCAAAACATTTACTTCAGACCACTAGGCCTAATTCATCTCCTTCATCTTCTAAGCCACCACAATATAATCCAACTCATTAATCCAAATCAACCAAAGACATCTCCTCAACCACCTAATCCCACGCCATTACTTCCTATTCCCTCGAAACCATTACTTTTTACTCTATCCAAACAATTTAACCTACACCACTTCACTTGTTTAGGAGAATCCTTAACCACCATATACCATCCTTTGAAAAAATTGGCATGATCATCCATCCACTAATCAAATCAAACCATCAAAAAACTCCCAAATCATCTTAGTATTGGGAACACTATTATTGTGATTTCTATCATAAAGATGGACATTCGTCAAATAGTTACATGAAATTTAGGTCTTATGTCATAATATATTTAACCTAGTAATGTTTATCCTTATACCTCTCTATCTAGCACCTTTTCATCCCAATCCTATCCCCAAACATCTTCATTCGTCCAAATCCCATTTTACATAAAAACACCCATCACCAAAACAAATAAAAACAATTCTCATCTCATATCCTTTGTTAATTTTTGTCTCTTAGCAGATGATAAATTTACAACCCCTAGTCTCATGATGACCACATGGCATCATCCTCCCCATCCACTTCATACCCTATAGCAAGAAATATGTTCACTAATGTGAAACATTGAGGAAAAGGCTTAGGAATCGATGAACAATGCAATCACTAACCCATTTCCTTTCATCAAAGTCTGGTGCATTTAGGATTAGGTTATATGCCTAAATAAAATAGCGTCCCTCCCACTAATCCATCACAAAACATTTCTACCACTCCTCTTTTTGAGCCCACTATCCCAGCTACTCAACCCAAACAAAAATCATTTAATGCCCCTATAAATACCAAACATATAAAAATGGATTGAATACATAATTCATCAATAGAGATAAAATTTTATTTCCTTCGCACCTATAGTCCTTTCTCCTAACATCGAAATACCTTTTCATCTAATCCATTCTTTTTATCACATCCATTTATATCCTCTTCCAATCCATTCATTTGAACACTTGTTCATCTTGCTCACACATGTTGTAAGACAATAATGCCTACAATTATCACATTTATTGCACACCCATTAAATGTTTGAGTGATCCGTGCAATATTAGATCATCCCCAACATTTGGAGCCTTTTTTCCTTGGGATGAACCTCTAGATAAGGACAACTTCCTTTGAAACTTGGAGCACTTCATTTAAGATCAATGTGCAAGAATAAAATAGTTGAAAATAACTCTAATCTACTCATTTCATGGGGTTTAAAGTTATAGATAAATGAAAAATACCAAGGTGATGCAAAGGTATATTTAACAAATACACCTACTTAAATGCAAAATCAAAACCTCAAAACAATATATGATATGGACATGTGTTGCAATATTCCTCCATCTATGATTGTGAATAATAATTCAAATTTAGAATAGAAAGACAATAAATTTTTCGTGCAACTTATAATTAAAGTAACTATATTATTTTTTCACATAGATTGAAATAAGATAGCTGAGATAAAGGTATATTAACCAATCACATCAAGGAACTAAACATTTATAAGTTATGAATTGATCAATGATTAACATAATAAAGCAGATATTAAAAAGTAAAATATTGTTCTAAAGATAACTCGAAAGGATAAACGTATCTAAAGAAATCTTCCCATTCAAGAGTAACTCCCAAATGATCTAAAATTCCCCACAAAAATTAATGCATCTAACTATTTATAAGTTCAAGAGGTTGAGCCATTACAACTAAACCTTTAACTAACTAGTTACTAAAAATAGAGTGCAATTAAGTTCAAGGGAATAGGATCCCATAAATTAGTAAATTTTTGCATAGGTTTCACTAAGTCAACCATGCCACTTTGATTAACTCAAAGCTTTGGATCCATTCCAACAATGGCCATCAGGATTAGCTAGGACCTGCAACATCTATTTCTTGTTTGGGTTTCTCTTGATCCTCTCCCCACATAGTCAAAAATTCTTATAATCAATGAAACATTTAATAATTCCTTGTATCTCTTATTCCTATAAAGCAAGTATCAATAATGATTTATGACATCTACTATGTCAACCTCTCTTGCAACCTTGGCTGGAAGCCTTTTCAACTTGTTCACAACCTTCTTTAGTCTGGCTTATGAAATTTTGGCATGAAACTAATCTGTAAATTGAATTAATATTGAAAGTCTTAGTTACCTCATCATCCTCCTTAATTAAACCTTTGAAATTTTCTTTAATATGATCAATCGAAAGAGCATCCATATTATTGTTGAATAATTTATAGTTGATGTTATAAAACTCATCTTAAATGTCATTTCATCCATTATTTCAACACATTTTTCATCCAATTTCTTGATTATATCCTACAACACCTAAGATTTGAATTCCATGCCATTTTGATACTAAAAAAACTAAGAGACATTATCAATTACACCCTCCTAGAGAAGTATATCTAGATTTATATCTCTAATTTCCTCCCAAGTAGTCAAATTCAGGTTCAAATTATTATTATCTTCAGAGAGGATTTCATCTAGCTTCTGAATAGAAACATTTTTCTTCTGCAAATCATTGTATAGTTCCAAAACTATTTCAATGAAAGGGTTATTCTCCTAGATCATGCACTCAATCCACCCATCCACTAATCATCCCTTTTGACCTATCTTCTCAATTTCATGATATGAGATATCATCAAGACGGAAAGAGATAGTCAGAGCAGTCATAGTTAAAGGATTTGTGGTTAGAGTAGGTTGTGTGAATTTCTTCAAAAGAGTAGTGAGTTACTCAACCTTTGTTTTTAATTCATCCTTAAAATCCTTATCTTTGTCATAATTTTCTAACAAATTCCCAAGGGCCACTTGAACATCTTGTTTTTCACCCTCATGTGTTTCCTTTCCCAATGAAAACCTAGAGATTTGATAATTTGATGCAGTAATGGTTTCTTAAGTTTTTCCTTCAGCGGGTGTAGTTATCTCCATGAGCCTTTCTCTTGACTGGATTATTGATGAGTTAGAATTAATCTTTGGCCATTTGGCCTACCTCTTTAGAATAGGTTCCATCACACTCATATCAATCACATCTACGAGGAGAAACTTCTCCTTTTCTTGGGGTCCATGCAGCGATAGAGCAATTCGGGTATAATAGATGCAGATGAAAGTTGCATGGTCATAGTTGAACTTGGAGCACTAAGTAAAATAATATCATTGGTTACAATAGTTGAAAATGAATTGGAAGTCACAATGATATATGGTGTGGGATTTCAAATATCTTTGGGAGAAGATAAAATGGGGATAAAAGGAAATGGAAGTTGTTGAGAAAGTTGAATGGAAATTGGATACCCAATAATCTCTACAAATAAGATAACATGAAGGGATGATAAAACTTGGTAAATAAATTGAGATGGAAAATCAAAGATGAGAAGAGGAGTGGTAGATAATGACGGAGGTAATGGAGCTAAGGATGGTGATAATGGTAGTAAAATAGAAAGTGGAAAACATTTAGATACAACTTGGAGAATATCTAACATCAATAACTTTAGATAATTACACTATAGAGGACACAACCTTAGTAGAAAGGATTTTTGCAAGAGAATAACCACCAATAAAAAATTAGATCTTTCATGGATTTGTAGTGGCCTTTTGATTACACCTCTTACCTTTTGAAGATATAGGGAAAATTACGATTGGATAGGATTCTATTCTTATAGGTTGGCTCGACCCTTAGGTGAGATTCCCAAGGTATCTAACCAATCATATGTTCTTTGAAAGATGGAACCCACCCTTTCCTTTATATTAGAACATTCTTCTTGATACCAATCAATCCATGGTAATGGTTGATTAGAAATATTATCACTCCTATAAACTAGTTCAAACACATCATCATCATCTTTGATTTCATCAGGAACATCTACAATACCATATTGTTTAACTTCATCAATATTTAACCTTTCAAACTCTCATTGTCTAATGATGACCTCATCTCAACAATGGATCTAGATATCTTCTAATTGAGGAACATTGGAACTAGCTTACCTTGTTTCACTAAATTTTCCCTAATAATCAAAGTTAGTTCCGGTTTAAATTTTGTAAGGTAACTTCAAAAATATCTCTATTGACATTCCTTTCCTTGTAAATACTAGCACAAGTGTATCTTCCAATTGAAATAGGAAACTATACCTCTTTCGTATACATTTTATTTTTAATCTTATGATATTCTAGTAATTGATGAGCCGAGTTTAAAAAGACCCGTTTATCAGGTTGGGCATATTGGTAATTTATTAGGAGCACCTAGGAAACCTGGAACCATGATGTATGTGAATGTCGGGAATTAGAGATATATGGATCCCATTCCCTAATCTCCTTGAAAGCTTCATCGAAATTCTACAATTATACAAATTCTTATCAAAATGATAAAGGAGGATAGAAAAAAGGCATTAACTCTACTGAAATGTTTGTTTCCTTCTTCCATTATGAGTTTAGGATAAAACTCATAAATCCGTGAAATGATCCTAACATCTTTTGTATTGAACCCATTAAATTATCCCATGGAGGTTTCCACATAGACAAGGAAAGAAGTCATCCATAAGTTTTTCAAAGTCAATACATTGCCCAAATGAAAACAAACTGAAATGCTAATATATTCTCCTGATCGTATAAAATCCTTATTTTTATTAATGATATCAATGTAAAGAAACATTCAATCATGAAATTATCTTGCTGAGGAGAGACTCAAAACTCTACTCAAAAGAATAATAAGGTCATTGACTTTCTAGATGAAGTGTGAGCATAACAATGTTTTAGGAAGCTTAGTAACATTCTTGGACAAATAATTATTTGTCATGATATTTGCATATAGTTCAAATTCCTTATCCCAGTATTCAATCGTAGCCTTTGGGGAAATTGTTTCATATTCCTCAACATCTGAAAGTTTGAATAAGTCTTCAAAAAAATAGTGTCTAGCCTAATCACAACTTTTACATCATCATCCTTTACTGATTTAGAGGCCTTATCAAAGTGATATGTTGTAACTAAGACAAACTCGGGAAATACAGGGATAAAGGAAAACCAACAACAAGATAAATCCCACTATCAAATATGGCTTGCATCCAAGATTTCTTATTAGGGGCTTTTAGTATTTCCTAGAATTCTGGCATATCCAACTATCCCAAGTCCATGTTTGTAATATTTCCCAATTCCAACGCAGCAGACATGTAGAAGGGGAAAATACCATGAAGGTATAATTCATTTTTTCCTTTCCTTTGGATGAAGAAATTGACATGAGTTTAGGTTTCAAAATCCAAGCTGAAGCATGAAAATTTTATGGAAACAATTTTAAAGACTACAAACACTGATTTTTAAGATCAAAAAACAAATATTTGGAAGCAATCTAATTCTGACAAGATGAATCTCGAAACTCTGAAAATCAAAACTATGCTCGAGATCTCGAAAAACAACCAAGTCTAAAAGTCTAGAAAAGAAACAATTTCTTAAAGTCCAAACAAGTTTCAAAATACCAAACAAGAATGAAGTTCAAATTCTATAATGATGTTAACAAGTTCAAAAATTATGAACAACAACAAGCTCCTAAAGTCGTAAATGATGATAAATCTTAAATCAACGGGTTTCTTGATCTAAAAGGAGACATTAAAAACTCTTAATGAAATATCTTTTGCAAAACCTTTGGTTTAAAAAGACAAAATAACATGTTTGAAATGAACAAAAAATAACAACAAATCGGTAGTGGCTTCCATGTTAAGAAAGAAGAGAAAGAATGGAAAGGAATAAAAAATAAAACCATGACAATCTAAACCAAAAGATTAAAGAAAACCCAAAAAATTACCTTGAAAATAATGCCTTAAAATTACAATATGGTGTGGTAAAAATCAAGGTGTCAGAGTGAAAGTTAGGTGAAAATGATGGGTGAAAATCCAAGTTTATATAGGTAAACCTGAAATTAATGCCTGAAAGTTAACACGTGTGGGGTGGTTGGGAATTAAATATTCTGAGAGCCTAAAATCTTAAATTCAAGTGTGGATATGGCAATGTGAAACAATACGAAACCCAAAGGACCGAAGTTCCATAATTTGAGAACTTCAAGGTGTTTTAGGACTTCAAAACTTAGGAGTGAAAAGTAACCCCGGGAATGAAGTGAAACCTCGAAACCCGAAAACCCGATCTTCCAAAATTTCATAACTTCATACTTTCAGAGTTCGAGTTAAAACATGAAAATGTTTGAAAAGGTCGGGAGAACTCCAATCCTAAATCCTAAAGTTTAAAAATTTTAGAACTTCAAAACTCAAGATAATTTTTTACTTATAAATGAGAAAAAAACCCAAAGTAAGAGAACCTCTACAATTCAAAGTCTGAATTTCAAACTTTAGAAAAATCTTGATTTCCTAAAAAACTTAGACATGAAATTTAATGAGATGGTAGAAAAATTTCAAAATATCCTCCGTTAAAGGTAAATTAAAGGTTAAATTTTTGGCAACATCCAAGAATTCTTCCTTGTTAAGCATTAGGCCGAGTATCCTTCTACAATCTAATGGAAAAAAAAATCTTAAAAATAAAGATATCTAGAGCACACACCAAAACAAAAAAATGAAACAGGAATAGAAAATAAAACAAAACAATGTGCAAAACACGTGGAGGAAACAAACAAAACAAACACTCTACACACCTAAAATTCTTAAATGAAATATTTAAGATGAATCCCATTCACATGAATGGGAAATTATTTTCCATTGAGTCCAAATAATCAAAACAATTCTTTTTCCTTGGAACTTAGTATGATATGTGGTCCTCTCTAGAGGGAATAAAATTTAGCATGAATACCTTGCTTGGACCTGTCGGCATCCCATTTGAGAACCAAATATCCTTCACGGAATTCATTTTTAGATTCCTTTTTTCAAAAGATATTTTAACTGATATTTGTGTTGTTCTAGAGTATTCATTACGTGGTTCCATGTTTCTTCTATCTCCATCGAGTTTAGAGTACTGGACTATCCTTAAATTATTTTCCATAAGTTAGGTTGATGTGTCAATTCCATTGAAGTAATCTCTAGAGACAAATGTAGTTTTTCTTCCCTTCCATATACCAGCATAAAAGGTGAATTCCTAATAGCCCTTTTGGGTGTGATTTGATCTTCCCATAGGGTGGTTTTGAGATGAGTGTGCCAAGTTCTTCTATTAGTTTCCATTTTATGCTTGATGATCCATATGAGATTCTTTTTATTGGACTTAACTAATCCATTCCCCTGTGGGTAGTAATTAGATGAAATTTTGAGATAAACCCCATTCTTGACTACCCATTCAATTAACTTAAAACCATGAAATTCCATTGCATTGTCTCAAATTACTATAAATAGAACACCAAATCGTGTCATTATACACTCTAGAAAACTAAGAACGGCCTTTTCATTTCCTTCTTTAAGTGCAATAGCCTCCGTCTAACGAGTGAAATAGTCCGTTGGAGTGAGAAAATTTTATGTCCATCATTAGATGGAGAATTAAGAATCTTGTTGAAATCCAAAACCCACTAGATAAAAGGTTGATCAACCCGAATTGGGTGAAGATGAAGGGCTTCCAATCTCTTTTTCCAATGAAGAAAGCACATTCCTTGCTTTTTCTTACCCAAAAATGAGCATCCTTGAAAATATTTGGCCAATAGGAATTGGGCCTCATGATCTTTGTGCACAGCCATTCGGGAGAGTAATGCCCTCTTCATATATAATTTTGAAATTCTTCTAGTATATTATTTACCTGTTCTAGTCCTATGCACTAAAAAAGAACACCATTAAAATTCCTTTGAAAGAGAACATGATCCACTATAATGAAAGAAATAGACTGAATACAAAAATTTCATTTTTGAAAATTGTCCATGCTTTAGAAGGTTACATTCCTAAAAAGAGAAAAAATTCATTTAGACAACTAATTTAATTGATCATCATCTCGATACTCATTAAATAGCACTATATTTTCATCTTCCATTGAATTCAAATCAGAGCTAACTACTAGCACATGCCCTTACCTCTAACAAGCTTATTGAATTTTATGTGTACATCGTATTCCATTACTTTAGTGATCTATCACGTTGGTTTTCTCATTGATATATTTATTTAGAAAAAAATATTTAACTCTAGGGTGAGACACCATCAAATTTATCTTGTTATTAGACAACATGTGTCTAGATTTCTTCAAATATTGAATAACAACAAAAACATTTTCTCAACAAATGAATATTTGAGATCATAATATTTTAGTGATTAAATAAAGAAGGCAATGTGTTGTTCCGTTGATTCGTTATTTTGCTGAGTTTGAATCCTTAAACAATTTCTTAAATAGAAAAATAATAGAGAATGAAATTCGTATCAAGTGGACTATAGGGTTATTTCTATTCCACATTGCATGGGTCGAAATAATATTATTTTGGTAATGCCACTTCTCAAATGCCACAATATATATATATTAATGTTTAATACATTAATATTAAAACATGTCAATCTTTGACCACGTGGGTGGTGAAGCGATTGTTTGGGAGGCATTAAGCCACGCCACGTGGAAGAGTACGATGAAGCGGTGGTGTGGGGGCTTAAGCCCATGCGTGGAGGAGTCCACGTGAAGAATGGAGCAGGTGAGGTTTAATAAACCTTACCCAAACAAAACAGCCGCCTAATTTGGGATTTTTATCCCTTACCAAATGCTAGCCGCTCCACTATGGGATTCTTATCCCTCATTAAATATTCAAAAACGCTAAAGTGGGAATTAATCCCATATTATATGCAAACCGCCCAAGTGGGAATATTTAATCCCATTAAAATGTGTAAAGCCGCTTGAATGGGGATTTAATCCCATTTATATATGCAAATCGGCCCTATTTAGAATTTAATCCCAAATTTCATGTACTGAGTAAGGCTAGGCTAATATTAGCCTAAGGATAATATGCAATGCATATTTGTTGGGCCCTAATTTTGTATAAATAGGGAACCCTTTCATTGTAAAAAACACATGGGGACACAACACGAGCTTATTATTTGTTAAGCTTGTTGTGGACACACTGGTGACACATTATACACCGGTGGAACGGAGACACCGATCCCGAGCTTATTATTTGTTAAGCTTATTTGCGGGATGTGTCGACAAGTATTGTCTATTGGCCTATTATTTTAGGCAATATTAGATGGAATATTTGTGATTGGGAGTGAAATGTAAACTACCCAATAGGCCCATTGAGCCACACCAATTACTTGCAAATCCTGGATTGTCGACTGGAGTGCTAGCTTCGCATTGTTTACGTCGGGAAGGCCGATCACATCCGAAGGAGATTGTACACCAAGAAGGTGGAGGTCGGGTGCTATTTTTCACCCTTGTCGTCCGAAGGTTTGGTGTACTGATAGGCAAGTAAAATTCCATTAGGTTTTCTTGTGAAAGTACTATTGTAACTTACAAGTTTTGACTAGTGGAACGGTTCGATCACGAACCCGGAGACGTAGGCAATTTCCGAACTCCGTAATCAATCTATGTGCAATTGTCGTTTTTGTCTTGCATTATTTTAAATTGATTACTTAAAAGGAGTAAATTATCGGCAAATAATTAAAGCCTATAAGGGTCCGAGATCAGGTCGTAATAATCTGATTATTTTCGGATCAAGTTTGGTATCAGAGCTGGTAATCGACACCTGCAAACTTACTAATCTTCGAAGCAAGTTGGTATGGAGCAGGTTAATCAGTACAGGTTGCTTTGACAGGGATGGCATTGGCTTGTACTTCTGGATTTCCAGATTGGTGGGATAGACTGAGAGACAGGTTTAACATACTCAGTAATTTTCTCATTTCTATTTGGATGAATCCATTATATCTCATATGCAGATAAAACTTAAAAACTATTGTGTAGGGTAGAATGTATTGGTAAGACCCCTTTGAGGGCAACGTTTGTATACATCTAACCATACAAGACACATTAGTTAAAGACCCAATTTTGGGCAATGTTTGTACTCAGTTATACTTGCATTAGTAAGACCCCCAGAGGGCAATTATTTTGGTGATTTTTCTAACACCATAAAATGCAGTATATTTTCCTTGTTTAGTCATTGTTCTGACAGGGAGGAGACAAATGAAGTCAATCCACATTGCAATGCAGTGGAGAAAGACCAATCTCGTCATGCAGAGTCGAGAAATGGCAAAAAGAGTTCCTTATCCCGAAGAAGGAGTTTAGAGGAATTTTTGTGCTCATTGCCAAAGGAATGGGCATCGGGTGGAAAATTGCTAGAAACTGCATCCATCTCGCCATCAGAGTAATGGCAAGCCAAAGATGGAATGGAGGCCTATTGCAAAGGCAGAAGAAGTTTCTACGTCACCACTAGTTGACAATTCAACCCAGGACCAGGTAATACCTGAAAGTGAAAGTCCTTTAAAATGGGTAAGTCAACAATTTTTCAATTATATATTGCATAATTCAGATTGATGGATCGTATGCAGTATTAAGTTTGGAGATCAGATTCTGTGAGGAAATGCTGAGAGAAAGGTTTACAATACTCAGTGGATTTTCTTACTTAGAAAATTTGATTAATGCTCCTAACATATCTCCTAATCAGCATGTGAGTACCTGTTATAGCTTGGATACAGGATTTGACTCATATAAAGCTTGGAGATTGATCTGCCATTTGTGCAGACATTAGAGTTCGCAGAGATCAGCTCGGAACTTCATTCTGTGTAGAGGCATTGTGACCATGCAGCAGAATGGTAGCTGAATCACCGTTGGCATTGACATCGGGTCGAACTTCATTCTGTGTAGAGGCATTGCGACCGTGCAGCAGAATGGTACCTGATATTAGTATGTCAACAAGAGGAGCTCTCAAAGATCAGCTTGAACATCATTCGGTGTCAAGGCATTGTGACCACACATACGAATGGTAGCTGATCAATAGACTTAGCATCATACATCGGAGGCTCGAAGTCTTGAAAAAGGCTTAGCATCATGTATCAAGGCGTTGAGGTCTACAGAGACTTAGCATCATACATCGGAGGCTCAAGTCTTGAAAAGTCTTAGCTTCATGTATCGGAGGCGTTGAGGTCTACGAGACTTAGCATCATACATCAGAGGCTCAAGGTCTTGAAAAAGGCTTAGCATCATGTATCGGAGGCGTTGAGGTCTGTAACAGACTTAGCATCGTGCATCGGAGGCTCGAGGTCTTGAAAGAGGCTTAGCATCATGCATCGGAGGCGTTGAGGTCTGTAAAGGGACAAGGCATTGTCCATCATTGACATCGGATCAATCAAAGCTCTACGTAACATGGAGTTCCTTCAAACCAGTTTGGATTCTGCGGAATCAACTCGGAGCCAGGAGCTATGTTATAGAGTAAAAGAAGATCCTTGTTGTCAGATATCAAGAAGCTTAGCACCGCACAGAAGGAGTGTTGAGGTTTCATTCAGAAACTTAGCACCATAAAGCGGAGGCGTGGAGGTCTTCTTCGGATATCAGTGGCGCAGCGGAAGCATCGTGGACCCATAACCCACAAGTCCCGGATCGATCGAGTTGTCAAAATGAGAAGGTTGGAGGAGAAGACCCAAGGGTTTACTACAAAGCATCACTTCCAGGTGGCAGCAGAGTTTTCCAGTTCAGGACAGATGGAAGCTTTTTGGGACAAAAGCTTTTCTCGATGGAGGTGTGATCAGGGGATCATTTCTGAAAGTTCCCTAAACATCTCTAAATGGTGTTAGTGCAGAAGATCATCTCGAGAGCTTTCCAATGACTGTGAGAACGTGACAAACGGACATCGGGAGCTCTAGATATGTTCGGTCAAAGTTCGGTCAACGAGAAAGTCAACTATGGTCAACTAGTCAATATTGGACCGAATCGCACTGTGACACGTGGCTTGCCAACACTCGTTGAATTCACTCGATTTGTCTATCGGAGACGACAAGTGGACTACACAGGTTATTTCTATTCCACATTGCATGGGTCGAAATAATATTATTTTGGTAATGCCACTTCTCAAATGCCACATATATATATATATTAATGTTTAATACATTAATATTAAACCATGTATTGCTGACCACGTGGGTGGTGAAGGTTGATTGTTTGGGAGGCATTAAGCCCCGCCACGTGGAAGAGTACGATGAAGCGGTGGTGTGGGGCTTAGCCCATGCGTGGAGGAGTCCACGTGAAGAATGGAGCAGTAAGGTTTAATAAACCTTACCCAAACAAAACAAATTCGCCTAATTTGGGATTTTTATCCCTTACCAAATGCTAGCCGCTCCCACTATGGGATTTTATCCCTCATTAAATATTCAAAAGCGGCTAAAGTGGGAATTAATCCCATATTATATGCAAACCACCCAAGTGGGGAATATTTAATCCCATTAAAATGTGTAAAGCCGCTTCAATGGGGATTTAATCCCATTTTATATGCAAATCGGCCCTATTTGGGAATTTAATCCCAAATTTCATGTACGGGTAAGGCTAGGCTAATATTAGCCTAAGGATAATATGCAATGCATATTTTTTGGGCCCTAAAAATGTATAAATAGGGACCCATTGCATTGTAAAAACACATGGGGACACAACACGAGCTTATTATTTGTTAAGCTTGTTGTGGACACACTGGTGCACACGGAGACACCGATCCCGAGCTTATTATTTGTTAAGCTTATTTGCGGGATGTGTCGACAAGTATTGTCTATTGGCCTATTATTTTAGGCAATATTAGATGGAATATTTGTGATTGGGAGTGAAATGTAAACTACCCAATAGGCCCATTGAGCCACACCAATTACTTGCAAACTCGGATTGTCGACCGGAGTGCTAGCTTCGCATTGTTTGCGTTGGGAAGGCCGATCACAGCCAAAGGAGATTGTACGCCAGGAAGGTGGAAGTCGGGTGCTATTTTTCACCCTTGTCATCCGAAGGTTTGGTGTACTGATAGGTAAGTAAAATTCCATTAGGTTTTCTTGTGAAAGTACTATTGTAACTTACAAGTTTTGACTAGTGGAACGGTTCGATCACGAACCCGAGACGTAGGCAATTGCCGAACTCCGTAATCAATCTGTGTGCAATTGTCATTTTGTCTTGCATTATTTTAAATTGATTACTTAAAAGGAGTAAATTATTGGCAAATAATTAAAGCCTATAAGGGTCCGAGATCAGGTCGTAATAATCTGATTATTTTCGGATCGAAAGGGTTCAAAACCGAGGGATGAATCTCTCCACAAAATTTATTATTCCAAGAAAACTCTAAAGTCCTTTCTTATAAACTAGAAGATATAGTGACAATATTGATCGTATCCTAAGGGGTCGATAGATAGACCTTTATTAGATACCACATGTCCTAAAGAACTTTCCTTCTTGAACAAAATAATTATATTTCTTGGGATTTCTGAAATCGAACTCCTTCATCTACTTTGAACACTTCCCCAAATGATCCATGTGATCCTTGACACATTTGGAATCTAATTTTATATAATCCAAGTATACGAATATAATATCATTGATTACTCCCTTAAATTTCATGTTCATAGCTCACTGGAAAGTAGATCCAAAATTGGACAATCGAAATGGAATTTTATTGTAGGCGTACATGCCCCACTTGGTAGTGAATTTTTTTTTGACTTGATCATATTCTTTGAAAAGAATATGATTATAACCCGAATTTCCATAGAACAAGGAGAAAACTTGTGCTCGGCTAACATTTGAAGAATTTTTTCCATTTATAGAAGAGGATAAAGGTATTTTAAAGAAGCACGATTCAAATCCCTTAAGTCTACACACAACCAAATTTATACATTCTTATTTATGATGGGAACTATATTTTCTACCCAAGAGGAATGCTTGACTAGGAAAATGATGCAAGCCTCAACAAGCTTGGTGAACTCCTTTCTCATCAGTAACTCAATTTTGTGATTAATCACCTCTATTTCTGATGAACTAGTTTGGAACTAGGATCAAGTTCGATGGTATGTTGTGCCAAACCTAGATCAAATCCATGTAGATATTTATAAATCCATGAAAAAACATCATTATATTCTTGAAAAAGTTTGATGAAAGCCTCTTTCTCCTCTAGGGGTACACACATTTCCTATAGTTAGAAATTTTTTCATTTGCTACCTCAACTTCTTCAAAATCATCCTCTTTGATTACCATATTATAATTCTATCTTCTAGCTTGATCATCTGAATTAAGAGTGACCATACCCTTTTGTAATTTGTTACTTTTTAACTGAATTATTTTGTCACTGTATGCTTCTTTTAACTTAGATTGATTTTTTAGAGTAAACTTTGATTTTTCCTATAATAAAAGAATGATTTTCTCATCATTGTATAAAACTTGACAACTTCCTCGCATTATTAGGAACTCAGGATGAATAACCATCTTCACAAATTTTAATCCTTTGTTCATTACATTAGTAGGAATGTCATATTCTGAGTTGATAGTTACAATTTTATCTCCATCTTGGTTTTGATTCATAGGAATAGCATGAATCCAGAAAGCTTCAATTCATAAATTAAACTCCATACTCTATTTTTATAATATCTTAATAGATCATATTTTGATTAATTGCAAGCTCTTACCTGATGCACTATAGACACACTATCCCCAAAAAAAATCAAGGATTTGATACCCTTTTTATGGCTAGTTGAATTCCTTCTACCAAATCCTCATACTCAGCAACATTATTAGTGTAGCTGAATTGTAGTCAAAAGGATGAAAAATATTTACTTCCTTCTGGATAAATCATCATGACACCAACACCTACTCCATTTTTACTCCTTGATCCATCAAAAATAGTTTCCAAAGTCCTTCAGATTATTTTTGGGGCTTGAAGAGTTGTGGTATGATCGCATCCTCTTTGTGAATATAATATGTACCCAATCCCATCTCTTCTAAAAATAATATGCCATATTATTCTTCTACTAATGCTTCAACATATGGGTCATACTGATGATTTATACTTACCTCATCTAGAAAATTTTCAGGACTTCTTCCACAAGAGTGGTTGGTTCGTGATCAACATCTTCTTCTTCCAGAATCATGAATGGTATAATTACCATTTATAGGACTAGTGGTATGGGGCTCCACATGATTATGACAAATTGGTTCTACCCTTATAGTCACCTTGGTTCCATACCAGTCTTGAGAATCATATGTGACCAGTCAGTTGATAGGTAACTACCCATTTTGGCAGTGAAATCTCCTACTAGGAAAATGGAAAAAATATGAGGAACATCGATTACCAATATGTCTTATGTGAATGGAATACTAGGAAATAAATGAATAGTAAGTTGAAGTTATTTTATGATTACAATGGTATGTACCGCTGTCCATACAACTTAACAACTACTCTAGAGACTGGTGTGTATTGGATTCCTAGCACATCTGTAATTTTCTTGGGAATGAATGAGCTATTGGTACTACAATAGATCATGAAATCATGTACCAAAATGAGCACCAATGATCAAGGAAATATAGAATGGTGGTGGTTTTTTTGTCTTAAAAAAACTTTTCCATTCGAGCTGACACAAACTTGTAGCAATTAATACTTCATGTCTTGATGATCTATCAATTTTACCAAAAATTTTATAGCCTCTTGTAACTAATTCATTTGAGAAGGAATTGAGAGTGAATCCCACATGGTAACACCGAGATTGTTCCTCTTCATTTTTTCTACAATATTAAAGGGAATGTCTCCTAATATACTAAAATTTATTTAGGCATTAAAATCCTTTTTTGAAAGTACTTGTTGGGTACTATGATGCCCAAAGAATCTTATTTCCTCATAAACTATCTAGGTTGTACTTAGAAGTTTCTTTCCCACTTTTGTATCAACTATTCATTATGGCCAAGTATTTGAAGTATATTCTTGATCAGATTTGGAATCTTGGGATTCCATTTCCTCTTTGGAGTGGGTATTTGCTGCTACAAATGAAGAATCAATATTCAAACCATAGAAATTATTTTCTTTCTAATTTAGCAAAGCGGTTTCACTTAATAAACTGTGGTTGATCAAATGGTTCCTATGTGGATGAATTTTTTGTTACTTCGGTAGAGTATATACATTTTGAACCATAAGGGTCTTGCTCAGAACTTCATTCGGGAAAATATTTTGATTTTGAGGTTGAGAACAAGGATAACACCATTCATAGTCTTGAACTAGATTATTTTGGACTGGTACAATAGCTCTAGAAGAACTAGCAAGGGGATTCCTAAAATTTAGGGGCTTGACGTTTACAACATGACTTGTGGCTTGATTTTACACTTGATTATTCCCTTAAAATGGTGGAATATTTCACTAATATTGCTTATTTTGTGATTGGTAAGGACGAACATATTGAGACTTTTACCTATTGAGTGCTACGAGTTCATTCCCCAAAGTTTATAGCATCAACTTGACCTCAACCGAATCGTTTGAAGAAACACGTGAAGTCACAACTAGTATAAATGCATCCGGTTGGCTAGAAGTTGATGGAATAGGGGCAATGGTTGGCTGATTACTTGAAATTTCAGAAAACAAAGGCATGGGAGGTCTGGGTGCAATTTTACCTACTTTGATAAAAGAAGTCTCGTCCCTATTATAACTTCATAGGCATCATGCAGTGTGGTTCCTCCC
This sequence comes from Taxus wallichiana var. yunnanensis, assembly GCA_018340775.1. Classification (NCBI taxonomy): domain Eukaryota; kingdom Viridiplantae; phylum Streptophyta; class Pinopsida; order Cupressales; family Taxaceae; genus Taxus; species Taxus wallichiana. The sequence goes on from CM031240.1 coordinate 708,270,007, forward strand.
ATGGAATGGATCATAACTTGCTATATCATTGTTCAGGATCACATTAGTAATTTTTCACATATATTTGACCAATTCAACCCTACAACTTTGACTAACTCAGAGATTTGGAGCCATTCCAAAAATGGCCACCAAGATTAGCTGAGACTTGCAAAATTTGTTTCTTTTTTTGGTTTCTCTTCATCCTCTACCCACATAAATGACACTTTTGATAATTCCTTGTATCTCTTCTTCTTCTTCTTACTTGCACACATAATGATTTACGAAATTTGTTGTGTCAACCTCTCTCACAACCTTGGATGGAATGCTTTTCAAAATTTTCACAACTTTCTTCAAATTTCTTATGAAATTATGGCATGAAACTAATGTATAAATTTTATTAATATTAAATTATTAGTTACCTCATCATCCTCGTTAATTACTTTAGTTACTTTTCTCCGATTCTGGATTACTGATAAGTTAGAAGAAATCTTTGGGTTTTTGTCTCTACCTCTTTGGAGTGGGTTCCAACACATTCAGATCAATCACATCTATGAAGGGAACCTTCTTCTTTTTCTTAAGGGTTTGGTGATATAGCCATTCAGGTAAAACATATATAGACAAAAGTGGCATGGTCATAACTGAACTTGGATCATTGGGTAAAATAATAGCACTAGGTACAATAGCTGAAAATGAAATAGAAGTTGTAATGATAGATGGTGTGGGAGTTATAATAGCTTTGGGAGAAAATAAAAAAGGGTTGGAAATGGAAATGGAAGTTGCGAAGAAAGTGGAGTGGAAAGTGGAGACCCAATCATCTCTCCAACTGAGAGAACAGGAAGGGATGAGAAAACTTGGGCCATAGATGGAGATGGAAAAGTAGAGATGAGTAGAGGAGTGGTAGATAATGATGGAGGTGGTGGAGCTGAGGATGGTGATGATGGTAGTGGAAGAGAAAGTGGAAAACCTTGAGATAGAATTGGAGAATCTATAACATAAATAACTTGAGATACTTTCTAAAGTGTAAAGGACACAACCTTTGTAGTAGGAATTTGTGAAAGACAAGAACCACTAAAAAAAGATCTTTCTTTGATTTGTAGTGGCATTTTGAGTAGACCTCTTACCTTTTGAATTAGTAGGGAAACTTAGGTTTAGATGGGATTATATTATGATAGATTGATATAACCCTTTGGGTGAGATTCCAAGGTAGCTAACCAATCATATGTTCTTTGCAAGATGGGCCCTGCCATTTCCTTTGTATTAGAAAATTCTTCTTGATACCAATCAATCCATGGTAATGGTTGATTAGCAATATTATCACTCCTATAAAATGGGTCAAGCACATCATCATCATCTTCAATTCCATCAGGAACATCTGCAATACCATATTGTTTAACTTCATCAAGAGTTAACCTTTCAAACTCTCATTGTCTAATGATGACCTCATCTTGACAGTGGATCCAAATATATTCTAACTGAGGAACATGGAACTCCGACCAACCTTGTTTCTCTAAATTTTCCCAATAATCATAGTTCTTCTGTGGTGGAAAGTTCTCAATCTAACTTCAAGCATGTCTCCATTGACATTCTTTCCCTTGTAAATAATAGCACAAGTGTATCTTACAATTGAAATAATAAACTGGAACCCTTCCTTATGCTGTTTAGTTTGAATCTTATGATAATATAATAACCAATGAACTAGTTATAACAAGACTCATTTATCAGTCAGAAATCTTTGTAATTTATTAGGAGCACCTAAAATGACCTGGAACCCGATATATTCGAATGTTTTGAATTGGAGATATATTGCTCCCCATTCTATTAACTCCTTGAAAGCTTCATCAAAAATTATAAGATTGTACAAATTATTATCAAAATGATAAAGGAAGACAGCAAAAAAGGAATCATTAACTCTACAGAAATGTTTATTTCCTTCTTCCATTGTGAGTTGAGGATAAAAATCATAAATATGTGAAATTATCCTAACACCTTTTGTATTCAACCCATTAAATTCTCCCATGGCATCTAGCCACATAGACAAGGAAAGAATTCATGAATATTTTTGTCGAAGTCAAGACATTGCCCAACTAAAAACAAATTGAACTGCTGATATGTTCTCCCCATCATATAAACTCCTTATTTTTCTTAATGGTAGCAATGTAAATAAATTTCCAATCTTAAAATTAACTTTTTAAGCGAGACCGAAACTCTATTCAAAAGCACGATAAGGTCATTGAATTCTGGATGAAGTCCGGTGGAACATTGTTTTGTGGAACTTAGTAACATTCTTGGAAAAATAATTCTTCATCATGATATTTTTGTGTATTTCAGATTCCTTGTCCTAGTATCCAATCGCAACCTCTGGGAAATTTTTATATATTCCTCTTGACATTTTAAAGTTTAAAAATTCTTAAAAATAATCGGTTTCTAGCCTAATCATGACTTTTCCATCATCATCCTTTACTTGATTTACAAACCTTATCCAAGTGAGCTCTGCATCCAAGACAAACTTAGGGAAATGGATGGATGAATGAAAAAGAGAATCGAGAGTAATCCCATTGTCAAATATGGCTTGCATAAAAGATTCATTATTAGGGGCATTTAAGTATTTCCCAAAATTCTTGCATATCAAACTATCCCAAGTTTGTGTTTCTAATTTTCCCAAATATGAGGATAGGCATGTATGAGGGGAAACTCCTAAGAAGGTATACTTCATTTTTTCTTTCATTTTAATGAATAAATTGACATGAGTTTGGGGTTTAGAATCTGATAGAACCTTGAAAATTTTATGAAAATAAATTTTAAAGACTCGAAACATCAAAGTCTCGAAGTTTTGAAAAAAAAATCTCTAAAAGAAATCTAATTCCAAGAAGATGAAGCCCAAAACTCTAAAAATCCAAATTTTTATCGAGTTCCAAAACCTAAAAGTTATGAAGAGAAATAAGTTCCAAAAGTCTAAATAGTAACAAGTTGTGAAATTATGAACAACAAAAAGTTCCGAAAGTATGAAATGATGTTAAAAATTTAAAAATTCTGAACAACAACAAGTCCAGAGAGATCCGAAAGGAGACATTAGAAAACCTGAATGAAATATCTTTTGGAAAACCTTAGGTTTGAAAATACTCCATTCCTACATTATTTGAATCTCACAAGATTGAATGAAATACTAAATGACACATTTGAAATGAAAAAAATGAACAACGAATCGGTAGTGGCTTTCATGTTAAGAAAGAAGAGAGAGAATGGAAAGGAACAAAAAAATTAAACTACGACAATCTAAAAATTAACATTAAGAAAAACCAAATAAATTACCTTTAAAATGATGCCTTAAAAAGTGTGATATGGTGCAATAAAAATTGATGTTTGAGTGAAAGCCGGTGAAAATTATGTGTGAAAATTTAAGTGTATATAGCTAAACACTGAAATTATTGCCCAAAATTTGACACGTGTTGGGTGGTTCAAAATTATATTTTCTTCAGAGAGTCCTAAATCTAAAATACAAGTGCAATCATTTAAATGTGAAACCTTAAGTCCGAAGACCAAAGGATTTAAGTTACAAAATTTATAAACTTCAGGTGTTTTGTACTTGAACTTGGGAACTAAAATAACCCTGAATGAAGGGGAAACCCAAAACTGAAAACACAAGTTCAAAATTTTGGAACTTTGGACTTTTAGATTTCAAAGATAAAAAAAAGAAAAATGATCGATAATGTAAAGGAGAACTCTAAATCTTGAAATCTTGAAGTTCCAAATTTTGAAACATTGGTATTTTGGACTTGAACTAAAGTAAATTTTTTACTTACAAATGACACAAAACCTAAAGTAAGATAACCACCGCAATTCAAAGTCTAAATTCTAGACTTAAAAAAACTCTAAATCTCATGAAAAACTTACACAAGAAATTTTAGGGAATGGTAGAAAATTTTAAACATATCCTCTCATTAAAATAAATTTAAAGGTTAAAGCCTCTACAATTGTGTGACATTGGCTTATCAATACCACCAACATCTAAAAACCAATGTTATCCTAGATATTAACACACTTTAACACACTTACTCAACTTTTTGTGAAGACCCTTGGGTGCATATAATGACACACTGTAGCCAATGTCATCACTACTCTCATTTCCACCCCCATTAAGACACCAATGATTCTCAACCCCATAAGATTTCTCAACAGAGTGACACCTAGTTATGCAAAAAAATCATATCAAAATTAAAAAAATAAAATAAAATGCACCTTAATATACTCTCTAGGGGTGTTTCCAACAACTCTTCTAGGGATATGGAGAACTAGTTGGTAGTAGAGTAATGTTGTGACCAGAATCCAATGTATCTTTGTGGGGTTATAGACACTTGGTGGTAGTGGAGTAATACACGACTTAAAAATTTTGTTCACCTTCCATTATACTAATTGACTTAATCACCCCTATACATTGGCTAGTTTGTCTTAGCATACTACTCATTTAGTCTTCACTTCAAGTGGTAATTAACCATCAAAATTAATCACACACTTTGATCTCAAAGATACATATGGCTCGTATATTCAAAGTATTTTTTAGACCTTGGTCAAACTTTTTTTAGTCTAACTCTTTCCTTACAACTTGTGTCTTTAGGCTCATCATTTTTGATCACTAATATTATTTTCGCTCCATTTATCACATCCAAATCATCTTTTTCCTAAGATCGAACATCTGGGGAAGACGATGATCCTTTCCTTTTCATCCAATCATCCTCATGTCCCTTTCTCACTATCATCATCATGACGTGTGGATATCCTTACTACCATCCTCTATGGGAAATTTCCATTTTAGATACCCCTCACTTCCCATCCTACCATACACCCGGGACAAAAATAATCCATCCATCCACCCACACACAAGATCCTACTTTACACTTGGGGTACACCAAATCTATCCCTCAATCCATATTCCATATATGTGGGTGCATATCTTATCGGTAATCAATCCTCCCATATTATCTTATACCACATCCCACATCCCATCTCATCCTAACATATTAAACATTCTATATCATATCCAACCTATCTCACAATCCTATCAACCATCCCATATCAAAAAACCTCGTCCTATCCTAAACCTATCCTTTTCCTATCCAACCTACCTAATTTACCTCAATCCTTCCCTTTAATCCAACCCAACCAAACTTTGGAACATATAGGGAAAATTCATATCCCACCTTACATTCCTTCTAATCCCCATTACCTATCACATCCATAATCTCAAAATCCAAAATCCACAATCCAAAATATCAAAATCCAAACATCCAAATATCTAAACATCTAAAATCTAACAATTCAAATATTAAAAATCCAAAATCCAAACATCCAAATAGCTAAACATATAAAATCTAAAATCCACTAATCTAAACATAAATAATATAATAAAATACAACATCAAAAATAAAAAATCAAATAATCTAAACATCCAAAATCTAAAAATCCAAACATCCACGATCTAATACCAAAAAATCCAACCATTAAAAAAATTAAATATACATAATCCAAAATCTAAAAAATCAAAACATTAATATTAAAATACAAAAATATAATTTTTGTGTTTTCTTGTTTGTCTACATTTACATTTTGGATGATGATATGAGGCCCTTTTTTTTCTTTCTTGTGGACAATCCAATGATATGAGGACACATGCATTTGGCAATTCAGTCACTATGGTCTTTATAATTTGGTGCAATTTTCTCTCTTCCTCATCAATCACAAATGCTAATGATGATAACAATTACAAAGTTATCGTAGCACACCCCTTATATCATCATAATTTAATCCTATCGTCATCCATACTTAATCCTCATGATCATGTAACTAATTATCTAATCGCCTCCTCCCCTATCCAATTATTACTTTTAATTTCCACATCCAAATCTTATCATCTCATATCCAATTTCCCAAATCAGCACCCCCTAACTAGGGCATATCAAAATATAACATCTTTAAATCAAATATCATCAAATCAAACATCCTTTAATCCAAAATCCAATATCCTCACCCTTTTCATACATCATTGATTAGGGCATCAAAAATTCAAAATCCAATATCTCATAATCCTGTAATCTTCTACTCTTCTACTTGTTCTAGTCCTTTCTCCTCTCCTCTAATATTATACTTATTATAATCCTCTATCCTCAAATTATCATCCTCTAAATCATCAAATATTTTAATACTTTAATCCTAATCCTCTACATCCTCAAATATTCTCATCTTCTCATCCTATCTCATCTACTCGGTTTGTCCTCTCCTCTTTTTGATTTGTTACGTAACTCGTTCCTCCCTACATAACCCCTCAAGGTGCATCATATCACCATCATACCATATTTTTTTCTTTTTATTTGAATGGAAATTTCTATGTAATAACCACTAAAGGAGGGGGAAAATTTAAACATCTAAAATGTCAACGTGATTAATTATGATTAACCCATCCTGTAAACATCCCAACATCATCCATATAATAACTAATTGTAAGATTAATTTTTATTATTTAATTTATTTTTCATATTTATCATTTATCCAATATTCCATCATTCCATTATTAATCCTTTTAATCCATCATCATATCCCATTTTATTATTAATCCCTTTTATTTCATTATTATATCCTATTATCCTATTATAATCCCTATTAATATTTTCTAGGAATTTAATATTCCTACACCTCACCTACCACCTACCCTACACATCCCTACACCTAGCCTTTCCATCAAATCACACCCCTAATCATCATTAATCAACCTAATATAATCCTAATCTAATCACATCCTCACACCTCTAAATCTAGAGGCTTCTAAATCTAGAAGCCTCTCTAACCTTCTCCTTCCATTGAATTTCTAATTCAATGGAGCTTCTTCCCTCCATGGATTTTGAATTCAAATTCTAGAATTATCCATTCTAGAATCCTCCAATCCTCTCATCAATTTCCAACCCTTGATCCCCATCCAACATGGCTTCATCCTAGCCATTGAATCCTCCACTCCTCAACTATAAATTTAGCTCTCATCCTCCATGAGAGCCAACTTGAAAATCCATAACAAATTTCTACTAATTCTATCAATCAATCATCCATTTTCATCTTCAATCACTCCATCAATCCATTCATCTACAATCAATCCTTCATCCTTCATCAAGAAATCAAAGGCAATCAAGGGGAGGTGATGTCCAAGTGTCTCAAAAAGCTGAAGCAATCGAAGAATCATCAAAAATCCAAGATAAAATCAAAAGAATAAAAGGAGGAGTTTTAAATATTGTAGATAAGTGAAAGTATTATTCTCTCCTTCTTTTCAATACATTGCTTTATCCGAGGTTTTTTTCTGAGAAGGTTAAAGTAGGAGAAACAATCCTTTTATTTTTCTTACATTCACTCACTAATATTTTCTTTCATTACACATATATACCCATAATTCAATCCAAAAAATTAAATGTTGAGTCTTCCATTCCTATAAGTCATCCTGAAACATCAATTGTTGTGTTGTGTGTTCTTGTTCTTAGTCTCTGTATATGATTTATTCTCAAGACACAACCACCCAACAACATACATATTCACCCTAGCCTTATAGTACTTCAACACCCCACAAAATAAAACTAGTATTTCAATACCTACCCCTCAAGCATACTTAGGTACCCAGAACATCTCTAATGAGTTGTGTTCCCATTTCTACTTCCGTGTATTAACTTGATTAGCACCATCATAAAAAAATCACCATGTTTATTGCAAGCATCTATTCCCTTAATAAATACTAGTTCCATTTCCACTACTCATCATGTTTTAGTCCAATCCTCTATATTTCTTATCTCATAAAAAAATCAACAAATGTCACACACATTAATTTCCATACCACAATATATTCTATTCGGAACATCCTGCAATGAAGCACATTCTTTGTTTCCTCTCCAATTCACTTCCAATAACCACCTCCATACTCAAAACCTTTTTCACCAAATCTATCTCACATCCCTATCATTATATTAAACCTTCACAATTTTTCATATCCTAACCAATTTATATCATACCTATAAACATCCCACTTCAAAAAAACATCCAATAACAGGAAAACATTCCTCAAAATATCCCTAAAAAAACATCCCTAAAAACATCCCACATGAACAAAACATTCCTCAAAATATCCCTCAGCTAAATATCCCTACAAACATAACACTTCAACAAAACATTCAATATAAACAAATCTTTCCATCTCAACAAAATGTTATGTACCAAGTAAAATATTCCTCCAAAAATATTCCATCACAAAAACATTCCTTATCAACAAAATATCCCTACTAAATTTCCGCAAAAAACATTTCCCCAACAAATAGTTTGTCACAAACAAACATTCCTTGTCAACAAAATATAACTACTAACATTCCACAAAAAAATCCTCAGCAAAATATTCCATATCTATAAAACATTCCTCGAGTAGTATCCCGATTTATCCACAACCTAGCCAATTCTCATTTCAACTTGGCTCATCTTCAAAGTAACAAGCACCACCGATCCTCTATAATCCCTTATGAACTATATATCCAATATTGAATCGACTTCATTAGGAAAAAGAATGTAACTTATTATCACCAAATCTGCAATGAGCCCATTAATCCCTCTGTTCCATAAAAAGTGTATTCACATGATTTTGAATTTCTAAAGTTTATCAAATTTTATAGCAAGGAAGATCCCTAACAACACATTTGTGTTTTTTCATGCTTGATATTTAATAGCCCATGACCAAGAGCTCATTTTGACGACGTTCCCCATGTCTATTTACTAGTCCTACCCCGGTTTGGTATAATAGCATCCCTCGCATTCCCTTTTCTCATTCACAAAACTCACACAACTTTTCTTAGAGAATTTATCTATAAACATATCCTGTAAAAATAACTATCAATGAATTATATGTCATTAAAAATTTGAGGATGAGTCCATTGAAATATTATTTCCTTCTTTAGGGGTATAACTAATCAAATATGCTTCCCATTACCGCAAAACTAAATTAATATAAATTTTCTATAGCTCATGTGCTAAATACTTCTCAACAACAATGCAAATTCAATATTTTTAAACATTTGATGAAGCCTTCACCATGACCCATAATTTTGAATTTCCATCCTTATAGGATGGTAGAGTTAAAATTCATCATAAGAAATCACAAACCAAATGTTTATCTACTTCGTCACCCAATCCAGAAAAATTTAAATCATCTACGAAGATCTTAGTAGTTAATTTTTCTCCATAGAAAGGCCTACTACCGATCATTCCCTCGGAAAACATAGTTACACACCCATAGGAGAGACTTATAGTGCAAATATTTCCAATTTTCTTGTTACAAATATTATATCTCTCCCATCCATATGACTTATCCATACATCCATATCAAAACCCTCTTGGTATCAAGATAAAACCTATTAAAATACCGTAGGGTTAAGGGAAATGACATCGAAAGGTGTTGCACGCTCCGCAATGTCATCTAAGATTTGATTGAGAAGGGTTAGCTTATTTTAGATAATTTGAATGCACCCCCAAATAAAAATATTGAAATATTTAAAAACCCTTTCCTAATCATCCACTATGTACCTATCAACCATAAAAATATCATTTAAGCTCACCATACTATCAACTCCGTTAATAAAATAATATCTATTCTTGAATCTATGCCAACATCTACTGAACCAATATTAACATCTATTGAACCTAAAAAACCACCCACCAAGTCCTTTCCCATCAGGGATAATATTGAAACCATTCACCCATCCTTGTCATGTACGGAATCAACCTCCACACCAGCTACACCTTCTAGCAATACAACACCTACATGAACATCACAATTTTCAAATATAACTATGATACCTCTTGAAATTTTTAGGGCACAAACATATCCTCCTAAGGAATCCATGAGTCATATTCATCGTCCGTCTACAAAACTGATTACCCCTACAATGACTAATTTGAAACTTAAAAAATCTAAAAATCACTTCAATCTCATCAAAAACATCATTCAAAATCCTCTTCCTTCAACAACCACACCTAGCTCATCCAAAACCACAAAAATAAACTCATAAACAAGGTGTTGTTCAAGTTTTCAAAAGTCCTTCATATACTTTCCCTGAATCATACCATTTTTGTGGTTCTCATCCTTTTCTTCCACCATTTCCTAGAAAGGTCATTTCCACTCCTAGTAATCACGCTATCATGTAAGGACCAAACTCTACCTATTAATCCTCCCCTTTAGTACTTCTTATTTCATCTTTAATGCCATTTAAGACCCCTTGAAACCAATAATCGACAACTTTTGTGATTAAATTCTTACTTCCACTAGAAGATAAGATACCCAAAACACCATCACCATTTGAATTTGCACCTAAGGGGCATTAGGAAACTATTTTGGAAGAATTCCTTCGAGAAATCAACATTACCACCTCCCAAACCGTCAAAACAATGAGGATGGAAGTCTGCATGGTATGAATTCATTTTCTCTTATGATTATCATAAAAATGGGGTCATTCCATAGAGGACTATAAGGATTTTCACTTATTCGCTCAAAATATTGGTAATTTGTCCTTCCTCCCTTTCGAATCACACACAACATCATCATCACCACCTAAATCCAAAGAACCCATATCTTGCCATCAATTTGATGTCATTCATATTTCGACTCATTCACAAAAATACAACACGAATCCATCCAAACCTAAGAAAGCCAAAAATTTCATAGCTATACCTCCACCTCATAACTTATCTACTTCATCTCAGTTAAGCCTAAGATATCTATCTCCATAGCTCATGAAGCACCTAGTCGACAATATCACCAAAATCAAAGGTTTCGATACTCATCGCATCACCCTCATCATCCAATTCAATATAAAAGGTTGTCATTAAATAGTTACACCAAGCTCTTGTCAAAATGTAACTTTACGAGCTGGTATAAACATCACCTTCACAAAGAAAACCATGATTGAATCCCTACAATAAATAATAGTATTTTGATGCGACCCTTAATATTTGACAATTTTTTTATGAACCCTTAAAGCATCCACAACCATATACATTGATTCATATGAAATTCCCTTGCTTAGGCGTGAAGAACGTGACTTACCACTTTTTTTTACTCCTCAAATAAATTATGTCCTCATCAGAAGTGTCATGATTGATGGGGATAAAACTATCAACATTATATCATCCATTGCTTGAAATCAACTTAAATTATCCTCTTCTGTAATTGGTCAAACTCAAGTTTTACTATAGTCCCTCAACGACACTATCACACCCATGTTGGGAACTATTATCCTACAACTTAAAGTCAAAACTATGACCTTACATGAAATATTATACATTAAAGAAGGAGAGTTCTAAAATAACATGCTTTGTTAGGACATCCTTAGATATGCACTATGCAAAGGTGTGTTCTTTATACACTCCACTGGTGTCTTAAATATGAACATGAAGATCAAACATTTATAATCCCCGTAAATCCAAATCCCTTCACTGATTTTTATATGACATATCATCCAAATGATGTCCTTGTTCTCGAATCCACATCAGAATCATCTAACAAATAATATACTAGAACATCCTTCCCTTTATAAAAATACTATATGATTCATCACATAGTGACATTGTAAAACACCTTACTACTAAGGGTGTACAACCTTCTCATGCTCAATTCCATCCCCTTACCCAAAACTTATGGTCACCCTGATAAGAAACCAATGTACGAGCCTAAAGTTGGAGATGTTATGCCTTATAGTCCTAGTTACCTTAAAAAAAACTTGTTTATGGGGAACATTATCATCTTTCATCTCATTCTATCAATGAACAACATGTCAAGTCTTTCATATTAGACTTCAAATCCCTAGATAATCTAGATTTTTATTATATGTGCCTTCACTACTGTGCATGGAAAGGTTTTGGCCTTGGCCATTATCAATATGGAATATATGACTTTATTTTCCAATGATCCCTTCAAAAATTTTAAAAATATGCCCTTAGTTACAAGAATCCTTGCTCCAACCCATCTAAATCCACTGCATCTCGTATATATCACCGAAACAGAACCATCGTCACCCATAACCCCTGGAGCTCCCATGGACATAGATGTAGCCATTTGAGATCCTATGGACATATGTACAGCTCCATAAGATCCTATTGATGTAGATGACATTATATCCATCCCACCTAAATTTTTTAGTCAATACCATATCTTTAGGACCACTTATTTATCAATTTGATCACTCCATCAAAACGTTACCTCTTATTTGGCTAGAAATGGTTGAATAATATTTACCCACTATAGATATCCTTCAATATTATGATGAATAAGAAATCCTAAGCCATATAGGAGCTAAGTATACCTTAAAAATATCTACCATCTAATACACCAAATCTCCTTAACGAATCCACCATCGATGTAAACTTAGGAACCCCTTAGGATCCTCATATAGTTAAGGTTGGTCAATCACTTAATTCACAAGAACTAGATGACTTCACCTCATTTTTAGAAAAATATTATCAAGCCTTTTCCTAGTCATATAGTGATATTCCTAGAATTGATCCTAACATTGTTATACACAACATTTTCACATATCTTGATGTTAAGCCCGTTAAACAAAATATCCATAAAATACATCCTTACATAACTCTCCTTTTCAAACAATATTTGCAATGCCTTTTATATTATAATTTTATCATACCCTTGATTATCCACAATAGGTATCTAACATCATTCCCATAACCAAAGCCTCGGAAAGTTATGTATCTACATAGACTTCAGGGATCTTAATCTTGCTTGTCCTAAAGATGATTTCCCTCTTCAAAACATATATCAACTCATTAACCTAACAGCTGGCCATGAAATGCTTTCCGTTATAGAGGGATTTTTTTGTTATAATAAAATTCTTATTGCTACTGAAAATGAACATAAAACATATTTAATCACTCCTTGTGGAACCTTCACTACCATGTTAATCCATTCTATCTTAAAAAGGTAGGATCTAGTTGTAAGCATGCGATGACCTACATTTTTCATGACCTCATTCACAAAATAATCAAAGATTATGTCAATGACCTTTTAGGAAAATCTAAACAATGAAAATATCATATTTTCATCCTTGAATCAATTTTTACTCATCTTATCCAATATTTTCTTCATCTCAATCCTGCAAAATGTGTTTTTGGTATCCTCACTAGAAAACTTTTATTATTCATTATATCTATTCAAGGTATTGAAGTTGATCCAACAAAGGTTAAAGCCATCATTGAAATTAGTTTGCCATCTAATATTACATAAGCTGCGTAGCCTTTGAGGTAAAATGCAGTTCATCCAATGTCTTATATCAAATTTTTTTGATCATTGTCCACTATTTCATCATCTCCTTTGAAAAGTTTTATAATTTAATTGAATCTGATTAACAATTTTTTTATGAGATTAAACAATATCTTTGATCACCACCTCTTCTTACTCCATGTCACGATGGAGAGCCATTTTATCTATAAATATATACTTCATAACACTCTCGAGGATCCATGATCGCTCACCATGATAATCAAGGTCATGAACAAGTGCATATTATATCATGTGTACAATTCATGAATATGAAACTCATTACACCGAAGTTGAAAAACTTTGTTTTTATTTAGATTTTTTCACTTCTAAATTATGTATTTTCTTCTTAATCATAAAACTTATGTCATCTCTAGCTTCAATCTACTCAAAACCATGCACTCTATACCATACCATAGAAACCGTATAACTCATTTTCTTATGCTTATGACTGAATTTGACCTCGAGTTTATATCACAAAAGTGAATTAAGGGCCAAGCTATTATAAACCAAATATTTGATGCTCATCTTCCTAACAATCAACTTCCTCATGAACACTCTCCTGGTGAGTCAATTAGCAATGTTGACAAATATGAATCTATCCCTATCAAAATGACTCTCTTCTTTGATGGTTCTAAATTCCAGTAAGCGGGAGGCATTGTTGTTTTTATCATACCTTCTTGGGATATTCATATTTAATCATCATTCAAACAAAAATTTTGAATGTACCAATAACATATCAAAGTATGAAGCTTTAATCATGGGCCTTACGACTGCTACTCTCTTGGGAGTTCACATTTTAGAAAACTATGGAGACTCACAACTTTTCATTAGTCAAGTTAGAGGATAATATCAATGTAAAAATTAAATTTTATAAAAATATAAATCCAATGTTGATTTTATCGTCAACGCCTTTAATCATTAAACCATGCAAACCTATTAACCTTTAAAATTTAGCTTAATAAGAAGGTGTTTTTAAAAAATCCAAATTCCTTGAAGTTTCTTTAAATCTACTTGACTAAAAGTGTTTTAAAAAATTTGAAGCTTTACGAAACATCTATGTCTAAAATTTTAGACTTTGGATTTTGGGGATTTTCTCATTTTGAAGTTTTTTTCAATTACGAAACGAAATTTTGGTTTAGAGTTCAACTTTGAAAGCCTCGAAAGTCCAAAATTTTGGACTTTGAGACTTTAGGTTTCGAATTCCTCCTCGGCATTTTAGTTGTTTCCACTATGGAGTTCTGAAATCTGAAACTCTTAAGTTCCAGAGTCATAACGTCCAAAGTTTTAAAATTTTGGAACTTCAGACTTTTGGGTTTTAGAGTTTCATGTTACTTTCATGGATGATTTCTCTCTTGTGTTCGAAATTTGGAAACTTTGAAGTCTCAAAATTTTAGAACTTGAGACTTTTGGGGTTTTAAACTTTGGGTTTCACATTTTAGTAATTGTGCTTCATTTTGGAGATTCGGGGTTGCGATATCGGATCTTTCACAAACATTTAATTTATAACTATCCCAACACATGTCAAATTTGAGTATTAATTCTAGGGTTTTCTATATAAACTCAAATGTTTACCTATCATTTACACCTAGATTTTTCTCTAACACTTTGACTTTACCACCCCATTTTATACTTTCAAGGCATCATTTTCAAGGTAAATTTGTTTTTATTTATTTATTTTTGGTTTATGATCGATCATGGCTTTTTTCCGTTTTTTTATTTATCTATTCTTCTTTTCTTGCTTGACATAGAAACTCCTATCATCTGCCATTCATCCTCAACTATGTCTTCTAATTTTTTTCTGAATATTTCAAGCTTCAATCCATGAAGGCAGCCTTATTTCATCAAGTCTAAGGATTGTGTAAAAATTTCCTTTTAAATCTTTACAACATTAAATTTTCATTCTCTCAAAACTATGCCCTTAACCAATTTTGTATCTTCGAAGGTTTTCCATTCAAGTATTAGAGTTAGTTATCATTTTAGAATTTTGGAAGTTCATGTTTTAGAGGTTGTAGTTTCGGGTTTTTGTAGGTCATAAATTCAGAATTTCACTTTTCAAAGTTGCAGAAATATGAGGATTTTAGATTTTAGAGGTTTGTACTTAGGAGTTGAGGGCATTTTAGAGTTTTCATTTTCGAATTTTGGACTTTGGGATTTTAGAACCTTTATAGTTTCTTACAAAATTGTCAAAGATCATTCAGATTCTGAATTATTAATTAATGTCAACTTCATCATGAAAGGGAAAGGTAAAGATGAAGTACACATTCTTAGGAGTTACTCCTCACTCATGCCTATCTTTGAATTTGGGGAATATTGGAGATACTGATGTTGGAAAACTAGATTTTCTAGAATTTTTGGAAATATTAAAGGTCCCTAATAAGAATCCTTGGATGTAGGCCATGTTTGAAAATGGGATTGCTCTCATTTCATGGGGTTTTACTTCATCCATGTGAATTCTCTTGAATAATTCTTGAGTCGTGTAGCAGCCCATTTTGATAAGAATTATAGATTAGTAAAAGATGGAGATGGAAAGGTCATGATTAGGCTAAACACTAATTTATTTGAAGATTTTTTTAAATTTCCAAATATTGAGTAGTAGACAACAATATCACGGAAGAAAAAAATTGAAAATTGTGAGAAAGAAATGGAACTATGTACAAAGGTCATGATAAAGAGTTAGCTAGCCAAGAATGTTAGTAAGATTCCTAAGACAATGTTCTTTCGATTTCATCAAGGAAGTAAATGATATTATTGTATTTTTGAGTAGACTTTCGGGTCTCACTTCGTGAGATAATTTAAAGAATGGATTTTCCTTTATATTTCTACTATCAAGAAGAATAAGTAATTCATATGATGGGGGGAGCATATCAGCAACTCAATTTACTTTCAATTGAGCAATGTCTTGACTTCTAAACACTTCTTCATGACTTCCTTCCTTGTTTATGTTGCATCTGCCATGGGAGAATTTAATGGTTTGAATACAAAAGGTGTTAGAGTTGTGTCCTAGATTTATGAATTTTATCATCAAATTACAATGGAAGAAGGAAACAAACATTTCCACATGGTTAATGATGTGTTTTTTTCTTTTCTCCTTTACTGTTTTGATAAAAATTTATATAATCAAAGAATTTATGATGAAGCTTTTAAATAGGTAAGTAAATAGGGAGTCATCTATCTTCGGTTCTTGACATTCATATACATCAAGATTCGAAGTTTCTTTGGTACACATATAAAGTTAACAAGATGTCCGAGTGATAAATGGGTTTTGTTAGAATTAGTTCATAAATTATTGGATTATCAAAAATTCAAAATAAACGACAAAATGTAGGATTCCAATTTCCTATTTGAATAGGAAGGTATACATATGCCAGATATTTACAAAGTTAATAATTTGGATGGAGAAATGTATGAAGTTACTTTACAAACTTTCCATCCTAGAACTAACTATGATTAATGGGGTAGTTTTAGTGAAACAGGATTGGTTAGTTCTCACGTGCCTCAGCTAGAGGATATTTGGATTCACTGTCGGATGAGATTATCATCAGGAAATGAGAAAATGCAAGGTTGAATTTGGATGAAGTTAAAAATTTGGTATTGCGGATATTCTTGAAGGAACGGAGAATGATGATGAATTTCTTGATCTAGTATATAGGAGCAATAATGTTGTTAATCAATTTTTTTCCATGGATTGATTGGTACCAAGAGGAACATTAAAATACTAAGGAAAAGGTGGGGCCCATTATTAAAATTATATATGATTGGTTGACTACCTTGGAAATTTCACGTAAAGGATTAGATCAATCTCTAAGAAAAGAAGACGAACCAACATTGAGTCTCCCTACACCCACAAAAGGAAAGAGGTCTACCCAAAAGGATAATATAAATCCAAGGAAGATAAGAATTCTAATCTCAATGTGATAAATTATGGAAAGAATTCAGATAATAGCTTCTTCAAAGCAAGGAAATTATCACCATATTTAACTATCCTTGTCTCCTCCAAATAGAAGGAGAAGAGTCATTTTAACATCACCACTTGTAGCATCATCCCATAGAGGGTCATTCATCTCTTCCTTACAGAAGGTTTCCTTCACTTAGGAACAATCAAATGTTTTTTTCCATGTCATCCCTTATAAATAATAAAACTTTTCCTTCTTTCAATTCTATCACCCATTACAACTAGCCCAAAGGGACGTTATACACGTAAATACTTTGAAAAGTGTACCATTCTATACTAGTGAAACCAATCTCTCTCCTTTCGAGTACATTTTGGACATAGCTATTATTTGTGTAGTGCATAGTATTACAGAGGACACCATTGCTATAGGGATCCTTGGTACTTCTTTTAAGGAAATTTTCTTCAATGGTTTTGAAGATTGAACACTGGTTCAATAACTACTTGGAATGAGTTAGGGGAGAAGTTTTGTAAGCAATTTGAGGACAAGATTGATCACCTATCACTCATGGAACAACTCACTACCATAAAGAGGGCCTCTCACGAGTATATAAGTGATTTTACATTCCGATTCGACAAGAATTGGAATAGAATTCCGAACTTGTAAGCCTTCTCCAAATAACACACTCTTGTATTATTTATGAGCCTTGAAAAGTGATGAGGAATTTATGATCTAGTTCATATGAGGGAACACACTTACTTATGCCTATGAGATCACAATAAGATCTGAGAATTCTATAATTCAAGTAGGGAATATTTTAGCTAGGCCTCCCATGCCTTTTTTTTTTCGAACTTTCAAGTAAACAAATAGCCATTGTCCCTGTTCCATAAAACTCTAGTAAACTAATTGTGATTGCATCTATTCCTTAAAATTATCTAGCTAAGGTCAAGTCATTGATACAAAATTTTGGGAATGAACTCGTAGAAATCTAGAGGTTGGAGTATCCATATTTTATTGCTCTTCCATATTAATCCCATAATCAAAATACTAAACAAACCATCCACCTTTTCAAACCTCTAAATATTGGGGATCGTCTTGCTACTAGTTCCTTTAGAGCTATTGTACTAGTCCAGAATAATATGGTTCAAGATTATGAATGGTGATACCGTTGTTCTAAACCTTATAATTAAATTTTTTTACGGATGGAGTGTTGAGCCAAGATATTATGGTCCAAAGTTTATCCTTCCCACTAGAGTCAACAAGAAAATCATCCTCACATGAAGATCAAGCACAAAATTCCTAGGAAACCATGTTGATAAATTATTAAGCAGACGATTTTTGTGGTTTGAATATTGATTCCTCGTCAATAAAAAAATACCCATTATAAGAAGATGGTGATGAAACCCCAATTGCCAAAGCTGATTAGGCATCTACTTCATAACCTCGATTATAGATGATAACTGAAATAGATGCGAGAAGGAAATCATCAGGAATACAACCTAGCTAGGTTACAAGGAAAGAAGATTCTTCGGGCATCATAGTACCAAACAAGAATTTTCAAAAAGATGATTCTAATGCCAAAATAAATATACCCAAAGTAGGATCAATTCCCTTAATTATTTCAGAAAAAATGAAGAAGACCAACCTAAGTGTTACCATGTGGAAGGAAATCTCGATTCCTTCTCGAAGAAATTTTTGCATGAGGGGTTGATTTTTTTGGTAAACCGACATATCATCATGTCATGGTATAGTAATTGCTACAAAAATTTTCAAGTAGAAGGGAGAAGTATTAATAAGACAAAAAGATCACCACCATTTTTATATTTCCTAACTATTATTAATCATCTGGTACATAATTACAGGATAGATTCTGAGTGCAAATTCTAGCTCGATCATACCCAAGAAAATAGTAGATATGCTGCAGGCATACAATATAAGAAAGTCTCTAGAGGGTTTTCTCGGTTGGATTGAATAATTGTAAAAACTATTAGTATTTTTACGGAGGTCTTCAACTTACTATTCATGCATGTCCCAGTTTTTCGTTCACACAAGATATATCGGTCATCGATCTCCCTCCTCTTTTTTTCATTTTCCTATCACATGATTTCACTACTAAAATGGGTGGTTATCTATTAGATTTATTGTCACATATGATTCTAAGGACTCGTATGGAACTAAGGTAACCATAAGGGCAGAACCAATTTTCCATAATCATGTAGAATCCTAAACCTTTAATCCCTATAAGAGGGAATTATGCCATTCATGATCCAGGGCAGAAGAAGATGTCAATCATGAACTGACCACTCTTGTGGAAGAATTTCTAGACACTTTTCTAGATGAAGTGAGTATAAATCATCAATATACCCATATGCTAAATAATTAGTGGAGGAATAATCCGGTATGCTATTTTTGAAATAAATCAGATTGGTTACATATTATATTCAAGAAGAGGATGTGATCATACCACAACTCATTATGTCCAAAACCAACTCTGAAGTACTTTGGAAATTATTTTTTGATGGTTCAAGGAGTAGAAATGGAGCAGGTGTTGGTGTTATGATGATTTCTCTATAAGGGAGTAATTATTTTTCATATTTTAAACTACAGTTCAGGTGCACTAATAGCGTCCACCGAGTATGAGGTTTTGGTAAAAGGGATTCAACTAGACTTTAAAAGGTGTATCAAATACTTGATTTATTTTTGAGATAGAAAGTTCATAGTACATCAAGTACAAGCTCACAGTGAATCAAAAAATGATCTATTTAGATCTTATAAAAATAGGGTATGGAGGTTAATTGAAGACATTAAATCTTTTGGGATTCACGCTATTCTGAGGAATTAGAAGTTGGATGAAGATCGGCTTGCAACTATTGGCTCACATTATGATATCCCTACTGATGTAATGAAGGAAGGAGTGTAGTTTTTTAAGATGGTTATTTGTCCAAGTAATTATTGATAATGAAGGAAGTTGGCAGGTCTTTGACAATGATAAGCAAATCATTCTTTTTCTATGGGAAGAAGCAGAGTTTGCTGTAAAAAATCAAGCTAAGTTAAAAGAAGCATATGGTGACCAAATCATTCAATTGAAGGGTAACAAGTTACCAAATATTTGTTCACTCTTGAGTCCATTTTTAATTTAGATGATCAGAATAGAAGGAAAAATTCTAACATGATAATCAAATATGATGACTTCGAAGAGATTGAGATAGCTAGCGGAAAATTTCTAAAGATTGGAAGAATATGTACCCCATAAGAGAAAAAATATTTTGTCACACTTTGTCAAGAATATAATGATGTTTTTGCATGGAGTTATAAGGACTTGCATGGTTTTGACCCAAGATTGGCACAACATACCATTGAACTTGACCCTAATCCCAAACCAGGTTTGACAAAAACAAAGGCCAATAAATTGAAAGATTGATCCAGTGAATTAGGAAATATCTCTCCAAGCTCATTCGAAGCTTTTATTATCTTTCCAATCAAACATTCCTCATGGGTATCAAAAATAATTCTGTTAGGAAAAATAATGGGGAGATCCATCTATACGTTAACTTTAGAGATTTGAATTGCTCTTCATTAAAATATCATTATCCTCTTTCGTCAATGAAATAGATTCTCCAAGAAGTAGAAGGAGTGCAAATATTTTCACTTCTTGATGGATATTCTGGATATAATAAGATCTCGGTTAAAGAATATGATCAATTCAAGACAACATTCACTACGAAGTGGGGTACATAGACTTATAATAAAATGCCATTCGGATTATCCAATTCAAGTGCTACTTTCCAAAGGAAATGGAGATGGATTTTCAGGGACTAATCAATGATATCATCTTAGCATATCTAGATGATATAATAGTATATTCCAATTTTACACGAGATCACTTGGATCATATGAGGAAGGTATTCAAGAGATGTAGAAAATTCAAGGTTTCACTAAATCCCAAGAAATGTACTTTTCATTTTTATAGGAAGGGAATCC